>JAQQTP010000071.1:20735000-21010000 GCA_029884605.1 Ormosia emarginata | reverse complement strand
TTTTACAATGACTTCCTCTTTTTATTTCCTTTTTTTTTTTTTGTTTTTTTATAAACAAACCGGGGCATGAGCACAAACAAACGGAAGACTAAAACAACGAGAGAGAGGCAAACCAAAGGAATCCCCTGCAACCAAAAGGACCATCATGACCAAGATTGGCAAGAAGGTCTGCACTCTGCAGCTCGATTTCCCTGACGGAAGACATGCACCACCTAACCAGCTAATAGTAACAAAACTTATGTTTATTTCTTAATTTTTATTATATTCATTTTATCAATTAAATTATGATATGTATATATTTTTTTAAAAAAAAGTTAAGAGAAAAAACATTAATAAACAGATATCATATCTTAATTAGTAAAATAAATGTAATGAACATTTTTAAACCTAAGTTTTATCTTATGAATATCCCTAATCAGAGGGTAATAGTGATGTAAGCGAGGACAATCTCCCTCGACCAGCTCAATAGCCAAGGCTGAGTCTTTCTATTTTCATTTCCATATGTTATATTCTTTCATTAAATGTCTTATGGGAAAGGTGTTGCCATTAAAGGGTCACGATGTTGAGCTTTGCTTTAAACATCTTGAGACCTTTCATGTCCAAGTCTTCATTATTTCATGGTTATATATATTTGAGCTTTTGGTAAAACTTCCTTTCTCGGCTGTATATGTATTTGGGTTCTTCTTTTCTAATTTAAAATTCAAATTTTCTCTTCCTTTCTGATTCAAGCTTTTCTTCCTTCTCTCTCATTTACGTAAGAATATAGATGTTCGTAACTTAATTTGGATGATTTGTAACCTAACTTATCCTATTTGTTTCTCATGTACCAAAAAAATAGAGATGTCAAAATAGATCAAGCCTGATAGACCGGTCTGAATAGTCCGATAAAGTAGACGGATTAGACTAGCAAAATGTCAACCCGAACATTACATGACCCAAATAGACTGAACTCGAATGAATCGGGTCAACCCGCTTTTTTAACACTACATAAGACTAAATGGATTGGACTAAACTAACAAAATGTCAGCCCAAAACTTATATGATCCGAATGAACTGACCAGAAAATGGTTCGATCCCGAATGGACTGACTCGACCCGTTTTGATACCCCTACAAAAAAATCAATGTAAATAGAAAAAAGAAAAATAATGCTAATATATATAAAACCACTGGTATTTACGACCTTATTTTGCTTTTAAACCAAACAAGCAAGCAAAAACTTCTCTATATGATAGCTCAAGTTGCTTAACTAATTATATACCTGTGTTGAAGGTTGATAACTTTCTTATAGATCCTAGTTAACTAGTTTTAAATTCGGTACTTACACATTGTCTACAAGCTGATCAACATTCAAAACACAGCACCACAACCAATTCAATAATGCCACAGTTGCATGCGCTAGGCTTCAGAATAAATGGCATTACACTCAACAGCATTACACTTTTTTTTTCCCTTTTTTTTATCAATCAGGAAAACAGAATAGTATTTAATATATGCTCCTACAACAGGGACCGAGAGGAGATGGCCTTTGAATTTTCACAAATGCATTACAAAAAGTTTCACTGAGCGCAGCTCCCCACAACATAACTCTGCTCCATTGCCTCTCCTGAAAATGCTTGATCAGCATACCCTCCCTGACAAATAGGAGGCACTGTCACGCAAATTGAATTTACAACTGCAGGATTTTATATGATCTCATCTACCAGATGCACAGAAATACAGATGGCTGCTCATATTTACCATAATTTTGTTTCCTTCCCTTATTATCATCAATCATCTGAACTGTATTCACTAGATTCTGGCAATAAGGGTACAGCAGCACAACAGAATGACTCCTTGTCCTTAAGGAGTAGACAACTGCCATCTGAATTCCATTTCAGGTCTGTTATTGTAAATTGTGGGAAAGGAACATGAACACAATAGGCGCCAGTCGGGGTCCACATATATAAGTGTGTGCTTCCAGTGCAAAGAACAAGGCGTGTGCATGTTGGGTCCCAAGCTGCTGCTCTGATAGGGTCCTTCTGCACTAAGATTGCAGCAAGCTCAAGATGTCGAATATCCCATATCCAAAGTACTGTAGGCATGCTATCATTACGAGTACATATGTATTGGCTATCATTGCTCCATGACAAGATACCTGCAATAAAAATGAGTTTAGTCATATGGGAACCTTCTTTAGTACCTTCCAAGAGACATTAAATAAATCCAGAGACAATCCAGATTTGGTCTGTCCAGTAAGTTACATTTGAAAAGAAACTGATATGATACATAACCATCAAAACGATAGTCTGCAGAAACCAAAGCATCACCAATAAAGAATATGAAGAACTAATGAGGAAGACAATCCAAAGAATATAATAACTTACAAGTCCTGCCAGCAGAGAAACAATTATGTAGTTTCTAGTTTATACTTTTGAAATGGATGAAGATTTTAAATGTTAAAAGCCCCGGAAAATATCAAATTAGAAAACTTCAGTGAGGAGATTATAGATCGCAGTGGATGGCACCACCTTGAGAGCATGTTGACATTATAGCGAAAAGGTAGAAAAGAGAGAAGAGAGAAACTGAATAATATTATGATGATGTGACACCAACAATAATCAATGGAGATTATAAGATATTCACTAAAATATGAAAGGCTGCATTTTCTTACTACCAGTCACTTGATTACTTTGTGTTGGAAACTGTTGTAAACATATGTAATTAGGTGTAATTAGTAGTACATGCTACTACCATCATGTAAATTGTGTAATTGGTTATTACTTATGCTATATATTCAACCCGTTTGAAGTTGAAACACGCATTCATCAATGTCATCAAATAATTTTCTCTGTTTCAACATGGTATCTGAGCACAAATAAGGAAACTTAACCTTCACTTCTATGTGATCATTAAATTATGTCCAAGAAAGCCCTCATGAAAATTTTTACAACCGTGTTTCCCTTCCGGTTTGCCGACCTTTCTCCCTTGCCGTGACGTCTTTCCGGCGCCTTTTCTCCCTTTGTTCCTTGTTTGCCGCCGCCTCTTTTGTCCGCAGGAGGCTTCTGGAATGGTAAATCCCTCCGATAGGAACCCATAACGTCATACCTGTCACGTGCCCCCACGCGCCGCCCGTCTTCAGGAGCATCTGCCCACCGTCCGAAAATTTTCGGCGCGTGATGGCGCGTATGAGCCGCCCTTCCGAAAATCCGTTCACCTCGTCGACTCGTCTGGCCTCAGTGGCCGAATCCGTCCTCGAAATCCTTGTTTCATGAGGGATTTTTCATACAATCTTGTGTTTTTCACTTTTGCCCCTCAATATTCAACCTGTGGCATAGTTCTACCTCTCCGGATGGCTCAAAGATCATCCCATTTTAGTTGAGCCTCACGTTTAACAAGTTACCTCCATACCTATATTCCATAAATTAGATGGCAAAAGAAGATACTTGGGCTTCGCAGACATCAAGTTGTGGCTTGAAAGTCAAGGGTATGAATACCACCTCACCACCGATCTTAACTCTATACCTTTTGGGGTCTGAACAACCCAACTGGAAGAAAATTGATAAAAGATGAGATTGTGGCGTTATAATCAAGTCCACCATTCACTCTTCTCTCATAGCGGATCTTCCAAAGCGCGGACCACTTGTCTTCATTTGGGAACAAGCCATGTTCTTTTCAAATAATGACACTCATAAATTATATGGGGTGCAGTCCAAACCTCATGATCTTATTGCTCCTCGTCGGTTTGATGTGATATGTAATTGTTTTTTCCAAAGGTTCATGGTGCTCCACAGAATTCAATGAGTTGCTGTATCCCGCCATACCTAGCAAGAACTCGAAACGTAGCACCTTTTCATGTCTCATGGCCTTGTAATGGGTTACCTGATTTTCACACCAACATCGTGATCGTTCAAGAAAATGTGTTACCACGGTTCCCACTCTCTCCTCGAAACTTGGTCTTCTTTAAACTTTGAGTCAGTCATTCCTGATAACCCTCTTACTACAAGAAATTGCCTAGCTCCACGCTCAGGTTGATACTTACGCCCCTCGTCTCCCAAAGTGCCACTGCGTGGTCGTTATAGCCAGCACCTTGGGTAGGTCTCATCCGTAGTGTACATTGCAATAGGTTGGGTCATAAAAGGATCGTTGTTGGACCAAAAATGGCCGTCCTCCACGGCCCCCATATTGGGCCACTTCATCACAATTTACACCGAGTCCTCTATCAAGTCCACCGACCCCATCTCCTTCCTGCAATTTTCATGTGGTTTGAGCAAAAATTTTCATAACTCTAACATCATCAATTGAAAAGTGGCACAAAGGTAATGCATTTGCTTGTCTCTCTCAATCTCCACCTTTAGGTCCTATGGGTACTTGACTCTGCAAATGTCTTCCAAGTTAGGTGATTCATATCTCGCAGCATCTGGTAATAAACGTCTTTTCTCTAAATTTTCTAACTGACCACAAGGATTTACCTATTATTACTTTAGCAAATGGGTCCCAAACACAACCCGAAGGGATTGATACTTGTCCATCCCTCCATTCTCTCGAATAGATTAGATTCTGTTTATGTTCAAAAATGACTGTCCTTTTAATTTACTTTCATTAGTCGTTTGACCCGTTTTTAGATTGTCGCATCGGTTACTAAAGACTACACATTTTGCGGGGACCGGAGTTCGGGACGGATGATTGGCAAAACACATGCATGTGAGTCTAATGCATGTTTATCGGCTCTCTGCCACCTCTCGTGTGTGCTTTGTGTTGCTCATCGATTCCCCTCTCACCATCCATGCTCATTGGGTCACCCTAGTCTTGCGAAGCTTCTGTTGGTGCCTACCTTTTCTAAGTTATCTACTTTACTGAAAGCTGTGCAGTCGTGTCAACTTGGGAAACACACCCGTAGGATTGAAATCTGTTTAGAAGAGTGTGTCGTCAATTAAAAAGTCTCCTTTTGCTTTAGTGTATTGATATTTGGGGTCCTAGTCGTATTGAGTCTACTTTTGGGTCAAAATACTTTGTTACTTTCCTTGATGATTATTCTCGATGTACTTGGTTATTTTTAATGAAAAACTAGATCGAGTTGTTTTCAATTTTTCAAACCTTTTTATAATGAAATCAAAACTCTTGATTTTAGGTGTTTAACATTTGTATATCAAACGTAGTGATAATGCCTATATGAATTTTTGTCTCACAATTTTCAAACTTTTATGGCATCTAATGGCATTCTTCACCAAACATCTTGTCCTATACCCCTCAACAAAATGGGGTTGTTCGAGCGCAAAAATAGACATCTTATTGAAACAACTCGGACCTTTTTATGTCATGGTCATGTTCCTTTCGTTTTTGAAAGAATCGATTCTCTCAATTGCTATTTGATTAATCGTATGCCTCTTCTCGTTCTTGATAACTTAGGGTTCCCCATTCTGTTTTGTTTCTCACCAACCCAATCCACTCTCTTCCACCTCGTGTCTTCGGGTCGACATGTTTTGTCCATGATATCACTCCCGGTCTTGACAAAACTTTGCTCGCTCTATCAAATGTGTTTTTCTTGGTTACCATCGGTCTCTCAAAAGGGTTATCGGTGTTTTTCACCCACTCTTAAGCGTTATCTAATCTCTGCTTACTGTCACATTCTTCGAGTCGGTTCCTTTCTTTGAGTCTCCAACCCTGCCTCTTCCACCCATCACTTGAGGTCCTCCCTACCATTCCTCCTCTTGTCCCCGTTGCCCCGCTCCATCACCACCTTCTCCTATTAGTGCCCCGGTCCCTACTATATTAGCCCTCTCCCGGGTTTATCGTCGTACCACAACCACCACCACTACCACCACCATCATCGAGAGGTTGTAGAAATTGAAGCTCCTTTGGACTCTCATCCCAAGCACCACCTCCTTTACCGTCATAGTGAGATAATTCAACCTCCTACTAACCTGTCGATATCCTTCCCATTGCTCTTCGAAAAGGTATTAGATCCACCCGTAACCCTTCTCCTCACTATGTTAATCTCGATTACCATCGCCTTTCTTTATTGCATTATGCTTGTCTTTCCACCTTGTCTTCGTGTCTATTCCTAAATCTCTAGGTGAAGCTTTATCTCATCCCCCAAATCTGGCGACAAGCAATGATTGATGAAAATGTTGCACTTTAGTCTAGTGGTATCTTGGGAACTTGTTACTCTTCCTCACCTATAAAGTACAATGTTGGTTCTTGGGTGGATTTATACGGTCAAATTGGCCACATGGCAATGTCTTGATCGCCTAAAGGATCAACTCACTTGGTGGCAAAGGGGTATACTCGCCATATTTGATTTGAATTATGGCGACACTTTCTCCCAAACCGAAGATGGCTTCTTCGCCTTTTTCTATCTATGGCCACTATTCGCCATTGGTCCCTTCATCAGACGGATATCAAGAGAATGTTTTTCTTCATGGTGATCCGGAAGAAGAAGTCTACATGGAGCAACCACCAGGGTTTGTTGCTCAGGGGGAGTCTTCTGGCCTTGTGTGTTGTCTACACAAGTCATTGTATGGTCTCAAACAATCTCCCCGGGCTTGGTTTGGTCGATTTAGTACCGTTGTGCAGCAGTTTGGTATGACTCGTAGTGAGGCTGACCACTCTGTCTTCTATCGCCATACAATCCAAGGTTGTATCTATTTGATTGTATATGTAGACAACATTGTTATCTTCCCTGGAGGAGAGG
The DNA here is from genome assembly GCA_029884605.1 of Ormosia emarginata. NCBI lineage: Eukaryota > Viridiplantae > Streptophyta > Magnoliopsida > Fabales > Fabaceae > Ormosia > Ormosia emarginata. The sequence goes on along the minus strand of JAQQTP010000071.1, from coordinate 21,003,329 downwards.
ATCACCAAGGCATAACTCGTGGTTAAACAAAGATCTCTCATCATCACTTTCGGACCAAAGATCTTGGCAAACTTCGTTATTTCTTGGGAATTGAAATGGCACAATCAAAGGATGGCATAAATCTCACAAAAGATAAAGTATGCTATGGACATTCTTGAGGAAACAGAGGATATTGAATGCAAAGCTTTGGTTGACACCCCTGCATGGATCCTAATGTTAGACTTTAGGATCAAGGGAGCCACTTTCGACGATCAAGGAAAATATAGACGATTTGTTGGAAAACTTAACTATCTTCTTGCAGTCCGTCCGGATATCTCCTTTGCGGTGAGTGTAGTGAGCCAATTTCTAAACTCACCTTGTAAAGGGCATTGGGATGCAATGGTTCGTATTCTCGGATATATTAAGGGAGCTCAGGGAAAAGGCCTTGTCTATGAAGACAAAGGGCACACTCGGATTATAGGATCTCGAGATCTTGTGATTGGGCGGGTTCTCCATTGATAGGAGATCTACTTCGATTGTGTGTATCCATTAGGGGTAATTTGATTTCCCTTTAAGAAACAAAATGTGGTTGCAAGATCAAATGCCGAAGGCGAATATCGAGCCATGGCCTCGAGACTTGCGAGCTCATTTGGTTAAAACATGAGCTTCTTAAAGAACACGAGGGAAACGTTATGCAAATGACTCTTATTTGTGATAATCAGGAACTGCTTTGCATATCGCTTCAATCCAGATTTCATTAAATAAGGACCAAACACATTGAGATAGATTGTCACTTTATCAAAGAAAAGATCTTGTCTGGAGACATCACCACTACCGTCAATTCAAATGATCAATGCGGATGTTTTCACTAAGTCTTTGAGAGGTCCTCGAATAAACTATATTTGTAACAAGCTTGGTACATATGACTTATATGCTCCAGCTTGAGGTGGAGTGTTGGAAACTGTTGTAAACATATGTAATTAGGTGTAATTAGTAGTACAACTGTTAGTCCTACATCATGTAAATTGTGTAATTAGTTATTACTTATTGGGTATATATTCAGCCTCCGTTGTGTAGTTGAGACACGCGGTTTCATCATATGTCTCTCTTCTTTTCTCTATTTCAACACTTTGCAACCTGATCTGCTCTGGTCCTTAGGAAAGGAACCACTAGTTCATGCTACTACCTTATTCTTTTTGGCCATGGTTGTTTCATGCTACTAGTTAAGCAACCCATAAATCATGAAGACTGGAAAACCATATCAACATCAAATAATTCCATGTTTTCATATTTACTGCACAAATAATGGAAACCCTAACCTTCACTTCTATGTGATCATTAAATTATGTAACAAGAAAGCTCATAATTTTTTACAAGCATTGTAAAATTAGAGAAGCATAGCTTACCAATTCCTTGTTTGGGGTTAGGTTTGTCAGCAGGAGGCTTCTGGAATGGTAAATTGATAGGAACTTCCATAACGTCATACCTGACTCTAAAGGGTTCTTCAGGAGCATCTGCTTAGAGAAAGAAAATTAAGGAATAAAAAATAAGGAATATGAGGAAGAAAATAATGAAAGAAAACATCCAATGGCCAGTGGAATGATCAAGAAATTGACTTTTGCATGAGGAGTTGTTCTTCATGCAAATTACAGAAACAAAATTTTTCTTTTGGCCATTCAGAAACAAATGTTCATAGAATACCAGTTTGCAAGTCCAACTGCATATGCTATTTTAGTTCAACTATCACGATATAAAAGAAAAATTATATCTATATTCCAAAATTCAAAAGTAAAAGAAGTTCCCTAGCAGAGCTCTATTGGCTCAACAATCAATCTTTAACATAACTCAAGGACCTAAGGATATAGAAAGTAAAGCCTTTTGTCAAGCCCAACTTTTTCACAGCAAGAGCCAAAGATGAGATTATGGCATAGGTTCAAAAATCTATTGCTTATATATTTAACTTTTACCAAAGGGAAAAAAAAAGTCATCATTTGTGAAATTTATGTTGATTTTCAAATATGAAACCATAAATGTTATTGAAGTGCAGCAGCCAAACTCAGAATTTTTATTTTCTGAATGTGATACTTCAAGTAATTGTTTTATTCCAAATGGTCATAAGCTCATTTTAGCTTGGAAATGGAACTAATTCCCTGTATCATTCATACCTAGCAATAAAAATAAACTTGAAATTTTCAATGTCTTTGGTCTCTTGAATTTAAGTTGATTTTCACACCAACATTCATGTTCAAGAAAATGTGTTACTCAAGAAAGTTTTATTGAAACTTATCTATAGTTAAACTTTGTCAGTCATTCCTGATATGTCATTTTACTACAAGAAATTGCTCATAAAACACATAGGCTTAAGTAAAGATTGCCCTGCTAGCAAATTATAGAGCTGTACACATGACATAATGTAGTGTAATTACAAAATAAAAATAAAAAATGTGCTGGTTCCTACAATAATTATGTTTACCTTCATTTCCTTGCGAAAAATCATCGCTCAAGCATAGTTCGGACATATCAAGTTGCAGTGGCTCATCTACTTCCTGCAATTTCATGTACAAGGTAAATTAATTTCTCATAAACTGTAACATCATCGATATGAAAAGTGGCAAAAAGGAATACTTTGAAAACAGTGGCATAACAAGGGCCACGGACTGTATATGGGTGCAAAAACTCTGCAAATGTCTTCCAAGTTAGGTGATTCAGGACCCGCAGCATCTGGTCATAACTACCCACTGCCAGAAACTGACCACAAGGAGACCACGACACACTTTTAACCCCCAATCCACTTTCATAAGCTTGATACTTGAAAAGGCACCTTCCATCTGGAGAATAGATTAGAACCTATATCAAACAAAAATGACTAAGTTTTTGGCAAATGCAAATCCATTATAAAGTGCTAACATTAATTTATAGTATGACCAGTTGGTTATATAAAAGCAATACACTATACGTGACACATAAGTAGATATGCAAAACACATGCATGAAACTTTGATTGTAAATGCATGTACAATTTGCTTTGTGTTGCTCATCGAACACCAAATTACTTCCTCAGTTTTTTCTTTGTTTTGTGTTTTCAGTTTTCTCTTTTTAACAAGCTGAAAGATGTGCAAGCTTTACCTTGAGGGGGAGCATTAAGAGGATTGAAATCTGTTAAGGAAGGTGTTTTGAATTAAAAAGTTATATTCGGCACATGAAGCAGTTTTAGATTGTAAACTGGAAAGTTAAGCAAACGGCGAATAGACTCTCAGAAAATTTGGGCTTAGGAATGAAAACACTAAAGTCAACGCACTAGAGTTTGATTCTCATCACCCCCATTCTCATATGTCAAAATTTTTGCATAAGGTAGTGGTGAGCCTGTGCAATATAAATTAAAACCATTCTTGAGATTTCTCCTAATAACAAAGGGTTTTGGGATAATTGGTTTTTTCATAGGAAGCTTTCTTAATTTGGCATACATACATATGTCAGTATGTCTACCAAAAGAAAAGACAGGAACATAATGTGCACATGGATGAGGGAAAATGAAACTACAACAACAACAAATCCGATAATACAAAGGAAAATAGAGTATTTAAATTGCAAAATTAGAGATTTACCAAAGCCAATAAGGACCATAATAAGAGAGAGAAACATTATATAAATAGACACTAAAGTGTACATGTGTTAAATCATGAGCATATATTAAGTTTTTCTGTGTTATGGATCCCTTATTCTGCCTCCACTCACAGCAAAGACTTTTGCTAATGTAAAAAGAAGGACCATGAATCACGTAACCATAGGGCAGTTATGCTCATTCATGATCTGTGATTGTGAAAGAGATGGATACAAACCAAAGTACATATAGTTTTATCACAAATTAAATTGATTATCAGTAGAGGAATTGAACCAAGAAGAATATGTTTCAGGGAAAATGAAAATTCCATTGAAATAAAGTAGTGTATGTTGACACTGAGGACAGGTAGACCTTTTTCTTTTATTTGTTTCATTATTCCCCCTTCTCAGCTTATTGTTTTCAAAGGAAAGAAAGAAATAACTATGTAATTAGACATTGGACAGATACAAGCTATTGATGAGAAAAGTGGTTCTTTAACAAGATACTACACATTAATAAGATATTGTATTTGCCTTAGGGAGTAACAATTATGTGCTTACCATTAGTTTGAATTCTGAGAGATCGGGAATTCTAAGTGTTTCTTAAATTCACAAACCCAGTTACATTCAGTGGAATTTTTAAAATCACAATTTTTTTATTTCATCTAAATTTTTTTATTAAACTTAGACTACCAAATTTCACAGGCTAACAGGGTTAGAAAGAAAAATAGAAAAAAAATTGTTGTTACCTTGTATTCAAGTGGTGAATCCCATATCACTATAGCACTATCATCAGGTGACCATTCGATATCAGCCAAGTCTAGTGTGTCAACTGCAAAAATGCCCATGATTTCCCATGTATGACAAGATAACAGATTTATATAGTCCTTGCAATCACGCCTTGTGCAAATTGTCGCAAATTTTCCATCTCGTGTGAAAGAAACTCCCTTGGAAGCATGCTTAGGCCACTGCACATGTACACAAGCTGTGTTTAGTAATGACCACACTGTTAAACGCAACTGGAACTCTGATGTGGTGAGTATGTGGCGGCTATCTGGGCTCCACCTAGCATAAGCAATACCAGCAGGACCTTCATCTATCTTGCATGTCCATTCAGGCTGGGTCAGTGACCAAGCCTGTATCATTGGTCTTTTGTAGAGACCACAAAGAATGTATTCAGAATCAAGGGCCCATTCAATATAGCTAATCTTGTCCAAGCATGAAAACAACTGCACAACCTGCATGAGCCAAAATGAATCATTAAAAACCAAGAATTAGAAGCAGATAATTGGAATTAAGCAGCTTAAATAATGAATCAGATGGAAATTGTACATGTATCAAAGTATATAATGCACATAGAGTTCATCAAAACCTAGAGACTAAAGTCCCAAACACATTTGTTGACTGTTTTTATACTCATACTTTTAATATACATAAATCACTGTTAAATAGCATGTATTTCTTACATGAAGAATGAGCTCATATTTTTTTGTGCTAAGTGATCAAGTCAAGAAACAGCATCAAATACACTCACAATTTTAATTTGGCATAAAAAGAGCAGATGAGAAGCATTGAAGTGTCTGGCTGTCTGCAATAGTTTTTGCAGATGCAATAGAAACACCAAAGGATAATGAGTTACTGAGACCAAATTACCTCACATCTTATTACCTCTATTTTCTAAGTGCGTGAAGAAAGTGGGGTAAGAACTAGGAACTCATTTGTTCATAACCTATCAACAATGTAATGGAAAATTAAATTCACGTACGATAATTTCTAGTGTCACCTTTGGCACAAACTATGAACTTCGAGTCAAAAGATAACATAGAAAATACTTGAGCAAGAAGTAATATTCAAAGTGTTTGATTTTATTACTAACTGACTGGTTTATGGTTCAGGAAGTTTGAAAATTTTATTCCTCATAAGCTGCAAGGGAAATATGACATACAATATGTGTTCTAAGTTGACATCTAAATGAGCATTTTTATTTAATCCTACTGGATTTATCAGCACAAAGCTTTGGCCCCTTCTTCAGAATTGAAGTTCATTCATTACATCTTGGAATTTGGATTTGACGACCTGAGCCATCAGAATGCAGTGTTCACCTCTAGCAGTATTGTCTCCATTCCATCATTTTCCCATCAATTTACTGTCTCCGTTCCTAAGCCCAAATTTTCTGAGACTGTGTTCACTTAAATTTCCAATTTACAACCTTAAACTGCTTCATGTGCCTAGTACAATTTTGTTACCAGTACTAAAAGTCTAAAACATCAATTTTTAAGATAACCAGTGTCTAGTTGAGTTCCTAATCAAAACTTCAACCTCTTTGTCTATAGTAATCATGTTCCATTGGCTAAGTCAAACCATTTTATTTTCCTACAAATCTAAATATCTTAGAACCATCAAGCATTGGTTCTCTAAAAAAATCCCATCACCGCAACAACTTTCTGATTTCTAAGAAATGTGTGTATATAAAATGACCTAGTGACAAAAGGCTTTTGTTGTTGTTGTTGTTGTGTATGTAAAAACCAAAAAAAAAAAAAAAAGAACAAACAAAACAAAACAATAAAGACAAAAAAATCCAGATCCCCTTTCCTTGATATGATTCTCATATTCTCAAAAGCTGAAAAATCTCAACATAAACTAATATTAATCACAAATGGGGTCGCCTAAAACTAACTCCCAAGTCCCAAAACACCCAAGTCCCAGAAATTCAAAGCGCATTTGCACCCATTTGAACACACAAAATTTCCTTCACAAAAAAGCCAAATCAAAACTCCAAACAGTGCACTCCACAGGACCCACAAAACAAAAATCAGAACTCTAAATAAATAAAAATTGACTTGAAGCAGACACCTTAAAAGAGAGAGTGTCTCGAATGACGAGGCGATAATCGACGGCGACGGCTATGAAGCGAGCATTGGGAGAGAAACAACAGGGACCCGTCTGCTTGTAAGATTCAGTGAACTCCATGGAATGGAAACAGCAAATGAATTACAAGGATGATTCAGATTCACATACTACAATGGGGCATAAGGAGAAGGAGGCTGTTTTCTGCACTTTCTGTGAGTCCCTTTTGAAAGTTGAGTTGAACCATCTCAAGTGGTGGTAAGTGGTGACAGAACACACAGACACTAGATCTAAAACCATCATCTTCGGGGAATAGTGTCTTTGTTTCATTCTTTTGAGACAAGATTTTCAATTTTTTTTTTTTTAATACAACATATGGACCGTTACTTAAATCGTATGTGTGTTTGGTTGATATTATTATAATACTGTTTTAATAGCTTAAATTTTGAGAAAAAAAAATTCATTGTTCTAATTCTATTTTACTAATTATATTTCAGCTGTTGTATAAAAATTAATATATTATAATACTTTTTTTATAAATTTAAAATTTGAATTTTTTATTATTAATTATAGATTATTATAAAAATATTAAGATGTAAATATTATTTTATCTTTAATTAAATAATTATTTTAATTGTTTTATATTCTTTTAATAATTTAATATATAAAAATAATTTTTTATATTATTTAAATGAAATAAATTATTTTAAATTATTTTTTAATTAATATATCTAAACATAAAAGCTAATACAAAATATAAATATCATTTTAAGGTCATTAGTAGTTAGTTAACAATTTTGTTAGTTAATTTTAAGTTTATTGTGTTTAATTAAATTTATATGTAATGTTTTTTTAAAATACAAATGATATTTGTGTAAGTGTTAAAGATAATTTTATGTAACTTTTAAAAATAGAAGATAGTATATAAAAAATTAAACAAATAGAGAAAAAGTTAAAGTATTTTAGTATTTATAATAACATTATCAAATATGTTGTCACTTTAAAAGGATTATTAGCTCCCAGATTAAAAAAAAAAAAAAAATCTCCTAGATCAAAAATAAAATAAAATAAAAGGACTATTAGCTCAATTTTGAGCAAACAAAAAGAGGTCAGAAAAAGAAATAAAATAAATAAATAAACACCTCCAACACTAGTCATATAGTCTATTATACATAAATCAAGACACACTTATACATATCTTATATTATTTACAAAATTTTTATTATATGTATTTTATTATAATTAGTTTCAGTTAATAATTTACACATTTATACTCTAATTTTATTACTAATAACTAATGTGAGGTAATTCATACTTAAAAGATGTGGAACAAATATTACTCTTAAAGGAGGATGTTATGATACACCTAAATGAATTTTAATGTATAGTATACAACTCAAAATGACTTATTATTAAAAGTTAGCTAGCTTTTATATTTTTTTTGTTTAAAAAAATAAAAACTTCCCAAAACTACCATCCTATGAAGCGGACAGACGTAGGACATACGTATACGGACATGAGACAGACATATCAACTTCAAAAATTGTGATACGACACTATATATATATATATATATATATATATTTCAAAATTTTAGAAAAAAAATCATAATTCATTAATATCATTTTTATAAGTTTGAAGATTTATAATATTTTAATATATGTTATATATGTTAATATTTACTTATCTAATAAACCCTCTTAAAAAATATAAACATAATTTATTGATATAATCTAAAAATCTCATAAACTAACTTCCATAATAAATTAATCATGTATAAGTACGTAATGCGTATAAAAAATAACTACGGGAATATTGGTGTGAGACAATCTTCATGTGAATGAACGAAATGAATAACTTGGTACGAGCAGAGATAGAAAGAGCAGATGAAAATAATGTTGTGTGAAAAGATAAAACTTAAAAGTCTTAAAAGTCTAATAGTGGCGTGTGAAAAGATAAAACTTAAAATACTGATATGTGAAAATAGTGGGCAGGGCGTCGGTCATGTGAGCTGAATGAGTTCTGAAACATGCTTACTAATTGAACGTTAATCATGAAAACTAAGTTTTTTAAAAAAAATATTAATGAGTCGTATTCAAGTCGTGTCTGCAATCGTGTCAGAAATATTCGAACAGATCCGAGACGATGTCAAAACGAAAAAATAATCTTTTTAATCGGACACGTTTGACATACATACATATGTCATACTGAGTGTCTCACGTGATACGGACACGTGTCCGACACGCAGACACGCCGCAACGTGTCCAAGCTTCATAGCTACCGTCGGTTGAACCACCACCTTTACCTGAATTCTGGCAACGGAGGTGGAGAAGAGCGCACAACCAGCGATAGAGACGTCCATTTTCGTTAGATCTAAAATCTCAACCCTGTCGAAAACTATGCTCCCGCGTTAGATACCATCACCTAAACCACTACCTTTACCTAAATCCAACAACGACAATGGAGGAGAGTGCATGGCCAGTGGTAGAGGCACCCACTTTCGTCAAATCCAGAAGCTTAACCCCGTCGGAGGCTCTGTTCCTACGTCAAACCCAAAATCTTTGCCAATGCGTCCAACGTCTTCATGAGGAAGAGAACGCCTTTGACCTTGCCACCTCAATCGATCTCCACATTGGTTGCGAAAGATGAAGGTGGTGCTTTGGCGACGGTGGTGGCTCGACACGGTGGTGGAGCTGACAGAAATTGTTGATTGATGGCTACCACCACACGTCTTCATCCATATCCGAGCCAAACAGCAGTCGCTGAAGCCACGACGCTACCACCTACTGCGATTTGGTTGCCGTCCGAGCAAATGCCACCACCTTCACAGGCTCTTTGTCACTGAACCTATAAAGTTTTCTTTTACCTCTTCAACAGGTTTTCAATTTTTAATTCCTACCCTTCCCTTTTTTTTTTTAATAATAAATCAATGACTTTTAACACTTAGTACATGATGCACCACAAACCAATTAGGTGCATCATAAACGAATCCTATTCCTAAATCAATGTTCTAGTTGCAAGAGATGACAGAAATACAAACTACAGTCGTGAGCTGTGCACATGATTAAGTCACATGTGGCTGACTGAGAGTTGACTGGCTCCCAAGAGGCGAGCGAGACACTATCCGGGTAGGTAACAAACCCTTTGGGTAGCTATGTGAGCAAACTTCATCCATATGTTAGGGGAAATCTGCAATTAGCCTTTGGCAATATCTCTGAATGTGTCTAATGATCTAATCTCACCAACACAATGAACTATTGCTTGAAAGCATCTTCCCATTTGCTATTTATCAGTGCAGTTGTGGTTTCTTCGTGTTTCATTGTGTCAACATGAAAAAAGTCTGGCATTCTTTTCTTATGCCTCAAAATAACATCTACTAAAATTTGGTTACTTTGAAACATAGCCTTAGGTACGTTTTAATGTCTCTTCTTTCTTTAGTAGCTGCATTATAAATAATCAACCAAAGTTGCAAACTTAGTTGTTTACATTCACCAAAAAATTGAAGTAGGTGAGTTGTAACTGCAATATAATCAATGTAAGCACAAGTACAATGCACTTAAAACTAGTTGTTCCTCGCAACATTTAGAAGACAAATGGGATGAGAGCCTTAACACCATTAGGGAAATCTTCAAACTTGGAAAGATACCATCTCCTCGTTGCGTAACTCCTTCCCACCAAGTAGAAAGTAGTGCCTATGGTGAAAGAGAACGCATAAAAAGTCTGGGAAATGAAGGAAACCCCATAAAACCCAATAATCTCAAAAAGATAGTGGGGGCATATCACAAGCCCAAACAAGCCACCCTTAGGAATCTTGTATTCCTTTTCACCCTTTCCTCTCAATTTGGATAGAAGGTAATGGTGGTAGAAGTTGCCACTGATGCCCAGCACAAACAACACAACCCCAGCATACAGCAGATCAATTGGTGGTTCTGGAAGCCCCTGTGTTAGGTGTTGAGCATAGATCATGGTTGCAGTTGACAGGAAATAACTCAGAGTGATGGGGATTGCAGAATCAAGAATCATAGCACCACTATATTTGTGAACAAACAGAACCTACAAAATAGAGTAAAAACAGCATACTTAATTGAGCTGAAAATCTCATAACAGAAGCATTGTCTAATGAACAATCAATCATTTTTAATTGTGCTATCAAGTATTTGATTTTGCTATTCACACATCAAAATCTACATGCTTATCAGTTATCACCGCATAATACACGGACCACTTCATAGTGGTAATCAATTACCATCCTCATTCACTTTATAATACACGATAATTACCGTTTATTTGTATTTTGATCACCAATGTAAAAATGATGAGCTTTTTTACTCAATTGTCCTTGATGGCAAAGCTATTTACCAAAATGTTATTTTTTAAAATATTTATTAAAGTATTACTCTTTTGAAATTATATACTAAACTATTACTATTTTGACCAGTATGATATTTTTTATTATTTTCTATTTCATATAAAAAATATCAAAGAAAGTGACATCTTTTTATGTAGATGCCTCACTTTTTTGACGTTTTCATATGAAACACCATGTAAGATGATGCATTCCACAAGATGACATTTTTTACATGGATGCGCGCATGTTCAACAGCGTTTTTTACTTAAACAAGCCAACACATTTGGCGTTTTGAGCTTCTTTGGTCAAAAAACCAAAGTTTTACTGACGTAACAACACTTGGATAAATAAAATGGTAGAAAATAAAATTAATTAAGCTAAACTAACAAAAATGAATAAAATAAATTTTATTTTCGGAATTTTCGAAAGAGGGGCTGCATAATCACCTTCAAATTCCTAAAAAAAATTTTTGATAAAAAAGTAAAAAATGATGTGCAAATATCTTTTTCTTTTGATAAAACATTGCAACTGGGGTATTAATTTCTAAAATTCATTACCTCAATAAAACAATAATAAGACTGATTTTAAAAATAAATGGAAAATTAAACAAGAAAAGTGAATGCATTGCATCATAAATCAAGCAGTTAATTTCTTCCATAATCCATATAATCCCATTTATTCCAAATTCCAAACATTTTCCTTCCACAGGCCTACTGGGTATGCTTTGTGCATCTGTGGGAGTGTGAGAAAGAAGGTGTTACCTCAAAGATCCTCTTGAAGAAGTGCAGGGTTACAGCAGATTGAAGGATTGTGGATCCGATACCGTCATGAGGAAAGATCCAAAAAGATGCAGCACCAGCAAGAAAAGCAGGTGTATACAACAAAAGCATACCAGCTTTGCTTGACAACTTGATCTGATTTTGTCCAGTGGTATTAACATTCCAGAACTTGGAATAATTCAAATGCTTCCCTCTAATCTCGGAGAAGCCAGTGTTTGTCAGTGAAACGAAGCTTATCAGTGACATGGCCGAAACCAATAGAGAAGCTGGTGGTGGGTATATGAACTTGAGCAACACAGACAAAACCATGGTTGATGCCACCCTGTGTTTTCCTCTCAGGACTTTGTGTTTATAAAGATAAAAAGAAGAGAAATGATATATGATATGTATGACCCATACCCTTTCTTGAAGATATAGATCAATAATTAATGTCTAAATTATTAAATTTTATTGTTCTTATCTTAAATAACAGTCTTTTACCTTTAAATATATTAATTGAAAAATTTATTAAATGACCTAAATTTAAAAAAAATTAATATTTAACAAAATTATTCTTGACAAAATAAGATGTATTTAATATGTAAAAAATAAAACAATTATTAGTAAAAATTTACAATACATAAGGATAAAATTTAAAAAAATAATAATAAATACTTTCTTAATTATCTAAAAGTAATAAATAATTTGAATCAAAATAAAATTCAAAAAATTATTATTATTTAAGAACCGAAGGAGTATAATAATTGGTGCTTAAAATACTTTTTAAATGTATTAATGAAATAGAATAAATAATAAATATATAAATTTTGATTATTATGTTATAAAAGATATTATCTCTGCACTCATTACGTGTTCGTGCAATAAGGCAACAACCTTCCCTTTTTTTTTTTTTTCTTTTCTTTCGTGTGCGTGTGAAAAGAGGCAACAACCTTGAGTAAATGCTCAGCCACCTGCCCAGTTGTCATGCAATATTTCCATCTTTATCCTGCAGGTTTGGATTTAGAACGTGTTTGAGTCAACTTATAATTGAATTAATAGTTTTTTTTTTTAATTATTATAACAGTATTTAATTATATTTAATAAAATTAATTTTAATTTTTATACGAAATTTAATATATTTTAATAAATTTTTTTATAATATTAAAATTTTAATTTATAATTTTAAATTATAAATTATTCTTTACTGTTTTGAGATGTAAATATTATTTTGTTTCAATTAAATAATTTTTTAATTAATTAAATTATTTTTTAATCATTTATATATTTTTTAATAATTTAATACGTAAAAAATAATTTTTTTATATCATCTAAATAAAATAAATTAAATTAAAATTACTTTTTAGTTAATATATCTAAATAATCGATTATTAAAATAATCAAACTTTCAAACTTTTATTGAAATAATCGATTATTAAAATAATCAAATTTTTACGATTATCCCAAACACGCACTTAATTTTAAAAATTTTGAAATGTAAGGAAGTTGGATTTTAATTTTTTTATTTACAAATTTTTTAATTCAAATAATATTTTAAAAGGTTTTTTTAAAGTGTGGTTTACGGGTATATGATAAAAAGTATTTATTACCTTTATAATTACTTTAAAAAAATTATATTTTCTTAAATTTTGACGATATCAAAAGCTTCTATTTTTATTTAATATTTTTTTATTTTAAATTCTTAACTCGTGTGAACATACACTAACAAAATTCTATTTAAGAAAAATTGCAAAACTAATTTTACTTTATTTTTAAGTTCAATTTCAATTGAACAATCTTGATTAATTTTCTTAGCATTATCTTTAATTAATTAAACTTTATTTACTTAATTTTTAAGCAGTTATAACAATTATTAATTAATTATCTTTTAAAATAAATATCAATGTTATAAAAATTAAACTAGTTGAGAGTCTGATTGAAAGTTCAATAATTCAATTCTTAAGAAAAAGGTTTGCATTGAATGCTGCAGCTTCTAGCTTATAAGTGGTCCATTGACTTGGTTGGGCCGGCATACTTGGAAAAGTTTAATATGAATTACTCAAAAAATGGTCTATGAATGGAGTTTAGTTTTTTTAACTATTAATTTATTATTAAAATAAATCAATAATTGAGATTATAAGTTAAATTTTTATAGAGTTTAATTAATAATATTTAAATTTATACAATAATTTAGTTGAATTATTTTTTTTTATAAATAATTATACATATAAAAATTTTATAAATTTTAATTAATAATTTTTATACACTTAAATTTACATATAAATATTATTAAATTAAAAAAAAACTAATCCATACATAAAACCAAACAGTTTGAGTCTGTAGCATACTTAGTTGCTTGTGGGCAAACATTTGTTGCCTAACAACAATTCCAGCGATGTGGCTTTTTGTGGACCACGCGTGAAGGAAATGGGGTATAGCTCATGAGATGAGATTGCCAAACTTGCTGCTAGAGGTATGCTCCCACCAGCTATCTCCATCGGTCTCGCAAAGGATAACAACTTCAGATAGATCTAGATTCCATTACATTATTCGTTTAATTTTTATATGTTTAACCATTTTATAAATTTATTCTGTATTTTATAAAAATATTATAATTATATATAATATAATTTAATCTTTTTACATAAATATAATATAATTTAATATTTTTTACACAAATATATAATAGACATACATATATTATATTTGAGTTAAAAATAAAACATTATCTATCTAGATTCTAGAGGTAGATGTTTCTGTCCTTGTGCAAGGGCTCCGTATAAACTGCATCACCTAGTCAATGGTCCGATGGAGCTTTTGACTATAGTAGTTGGATTTAAGCCAATCCAAAAATGAACGGTGGATGTTAACTACCGATTACCAATTAAGTAGGTCACTTTTATTATTTAATACGAAAAATGTTAATAATATATTATTTATCACATTTTTTATAATATATTTTTTATTATATTTTCTTAATATACTTTTTTATTATATTATATTACACACTAAAATATATATTCAATTTCAATTAATATATAATTAACTTAATTAATATATAATTAATTTGATTAATATATAATTAAATTTGAATTTTTAATTTAATATATTGTGTGATATGACTTAATAAAAGAGAGTGCTAAAAAAAGTATGATTGAAAATGTTGATATCACTCGACTATTCATTATTTGTAAAAAAAAAGTCCCTCTTGTATCTCGACTTATCTCTGTCGCTCTCCACCATGAGACCAACATTGTCGTGCCTCACAGAACTAGCGCCAAATGACCTCAGGTAAGGTCACCACACCGACCCTAAACCTTAACCAACAACTCTGTGTTGAGGGTGTGCGATTTGGGCCACGGTGATGCGGCTGGAGTTTGGTACATGGAAGAGAGGGATTTAGGTGGCTTTGGGTTCAATGAGTTGAAGGTGATACTTGATCTCTTTTTCTTCTTCACTTCATCGGTGTCCATCTCATACCAATTTGTAAGTTGTTTTTGCACTCTGTCTTTCTCCATTTCTCTCTCTAGCTATGTCAGTTTTTTATTTTTTGATTTTTTTTTATGATCTAGGTGCTTTTGGTTTGTTTCTTTTGTGTTGCCCCCACTTCGATCTTGATCCACGTGATTGTGTTGGTTCAATCAGATCTGTTTTGGATTTGGGATTTTGAAGATGGGGTGATTGGTTGTGTGAAACATTATGCAGTGTTTGTGGAGAATCTAAGGTTATGTTTGGATATTTAGTAATTGATGGAATAGAATAGAATGAAATGGAATGAGATGAGATGAAATGAAATGGAATGAAAAAAAAAGTATCATTCTATTGTTTGAATATTTTAGGATAGAAAAGAGTAAAGTTATCATTTGGGAAGTGAATGATTTTTGGTGGGATGAGATGATATTTATACTAAAAAAGATGATTCTATCTCATATCCTCAAATTAGGGGGAGGAAAATTGATGGTTTCTAGTGGGATAGGATGGAATCCATCACACCCACTCCCATCCCATTTTATCATTTTTTAATATAACCAAATAATGGAACATATTTCTATTCTATTTCATTCTCTTTTATTTCACTTAATCCTATCAATCTAAACGAACCATAAGTTCTGATTTTTATATATATTTTTTCATTTATCTTTTATTTTTTAATAATTTTTTATGCTTTTCCATTGCTTAGTACAATGAAAGCATAGAGAAAAACTTAGCTTTAGATATTCTATTGTGAAGCTTCGAGGAAGATAGCGGTGGTGAAGGTTCACTGAAACAAGATTTTTAGATGAGTTGGTCTTTGATGGGGAAGGTGAAGGGTGCCTGATTTGGAGGGGTGATTAGGGACTAAATTTCAAAAATAAATACATATAGGATCTAATAGTAAATAAATTAATGGAGCATTTTCTAAATAACTAAAATGAAAGTATTTTTTTTTATTATGAGTAAGATGAATAAATTTAGATCATTCATATATGGTTAAGATTAGAAATTAAAATCTTGTAACTTTTTAAATTGATCCGATATTTGTTCTACTATAATTTTTCGGATCAATTAACCTCGAATTATGACATACTCAAATAATATGGAAATAGTTATAAAGTTACCTTGAAAAAATGTTGATGAGATTGTTGTGTTTGATTCCTTGAAAGTGATCTCGATGAGGGAAAGATACTATTCTTATCCCACAATAATCGCTCATGCGTCAATATCAATATGGTAGTTGTATGCATTAGAGTGGTTAGAAATATGAGTCTCTTCATATATAGAATAACTAAAATGGGTTAAACTTATCCATTATGGTAAGTCCATATACAAGACCCATAAACAAAACTCACATATGAACAGTGCTTAACGACAACAGACCCAATAATAATACTGATCAATGTGAGCTAATCAAAATACTCTAACAATTTTGACATCTAGTTAACTTGGATTTTATAAAAATATAATATGATTTATGCTAGTCCATATAAAATATTCTAATATTTTCTCACTTGGACGTTATAAGTCATATTATTTTATTTCAATAGAAAAATAATTTTTTAGATTAATAAAGCAATATGTGACCACAACATGATGTCAAAATCGAATTAGCATTCTTAACCACTAATCCAAAAGGAGACTACAAACATCTCAACAATGCAAAAAATCATATTCGAAGAAGTACTGATATCATACATGCAAGATACTCATGTCTTGATGACCCAACAAAATGTGATATATGAGTAATGAAAAAACGCAACAAAATTACATGTCAATATGTGATCAAAGTGTATTTTCGAACAAAATGGCCCAAACATCTGTCTAAGATACTTTTTGAGATTTAACAAACATCTCAGTACAATAACAAAATGAGACTAAGTCTAAACTATCTCCACAATATGTCATAATACAAACAAATAAAACTGAGAAAATAATAATAATAATAATAATAATAATAATAATAATAATATTATTATTATTATTATTATATGACAACAATAATAATAGCAATATAATTGTTTAAGGTCTTGAGACATAATAATAAAATGATGTCACAATAAAACACAAAACAAACTCTCATTAATTCAAAACATCAAAAGACTTCGTTATACCTATATGTGTTACATGATTGACAAAAACATTAATAGTTAAACCTTTGGTTAGGAGATATGAAACCATAAGTTATATAGAGATATGCTCGACACAAGTCAGAAACTCTTGAATATTCTCTCTAACAAACATATATTTTTGTTAAAATGCTTCGAGAACTTAGAGCTCTAATTGATTTGGGAGATACACTACGACATAACAAAATAGGTAATAAGATACTTGGAAATTAACTTCACAACATGAAATTTAATAATCAAATTCTTCAATCATACTACTTGATGCATAGCCTCATAGCAAGCTATATACTCTCCATCTAAAGTGGAAGTAGCTCTAAGTGTCTGTTTAACACTTTTTCAAGAAACAATTCCTCTTGCTAACATAAAGATATACCTTGATGCAGACTTGTGGTCATCTAGAGAACCACCATAATCAGAATTAGAATAGCCTATCACCTTAAGGTGACCCGATCTTCTATAAGTGAGCATATAATCTTTAATATCTTGTACATACCTCATAACTTGTTTTGCAACCTACTAATGAGTTACACTAGGTTTGCTTAAGTATCTCTCAAGTACACTAACAACAAAAGCAATATCAGAACGTGTACAAACTTGAACATACATAAGGCTTGCCAATAATGGAAGCAAATGAGACATTCTCCATTTTAGCAACATATTTATCATTTTGAGGATACTGAGTATTAGAGAGTCTTTCACCATTTTGCATGAGTATAAAATAAGAAATTAGTATATTACATATTAAATCTATTCAAAATGCTTTTTATAATGTCTTTGATAAGACAAGCCAACAATACCATAAGTTCTATCACGATAAATCACAACTCTCAAAACGAAAAGTACTTCACCAAGATCTTTCACATCAAAGTATGTTGTCAACATCTGCTTAGTCTCATACATAAAACCAATATCATTATTGGCCAAAATATATCAACATATAATAAAAGAATATAAATTTGCTCTCACTATTCCTCAGTAGATTGATTAACGATATTTTTCTTTAAAACAGGAAAGCCAACATTCTCATTGAATTTCAAGAATAATTGCTTTCCTTTGGCTATATCCCATAGTAACAAGTCCAGCTTTATGCCTCTCAATTTCACATTTGGCATCACATTTGGTCTTAAATATACAACCAACAATATTACAACTAGCAGGAAATTCCATCAATTCTCCAACATCATCCTTTCTCATAGAAGCCAACTCATCCTTTATAGACATCAATCATTGTGTACTATCAGGACTAGCCATGACCTCTTGGAAGAAATTAGGATCAGAATCCTCAACTGAGTTAAATTCACGCTCCTACAAGTACACAATATAATCCATAAATCTAGTAGACTTAGTGGATATAAGAACTCGCTCAGATCTTCTAAGTAGAACCATAACAATTAATATTTGAATTTTGTATGTTATTTTTGACTTGTTGAGGAATATCAACATTATCAACGTGATCAACAACATTGTTATGGATAAAAGAAGATGATACTATCATTGAAAAGAGAACAACAAGAATAGGAATGTCAACATTCTCCTCTCTAAAATCAACAATACGCGGCTACTGAGTTCTTCCATTTTCTAAGTCTCCTTCAAAATAGACAGCATGCTCGAATTCAATAACTCTAGTAGTATGAGAGGGATAATAGAACCTAGAACCCTTTGAACCAATACAATATCCAATAAAGAAACCAATAATGGTTTTGGAATCAAACTTCTTTAATTGTGGGTTATAAGGCCTTACCTTTGCCTTACAACCCCAAACACAAAAATGCCTCAAAGTTGGTCGTTTACCTGACATAAACTTATAGAGTATTTGTCACATATTTACTTGGAACATGATTCAATATATAAGAAGCAATCTTCAAGGCATCTCCCTACAAGAATTCTTAAAGAGTAGAATGACTAAGCATACATCTAACCATATTCATAAGAGTACGATTTCACCTTTTTGCAACTTCGTTTTATTGTGGAGTGTCAGACATGGTGTATTGTGTCTCAATACCGCAGTCTTGTAAGAACCTAGCAAAAGGTCTAAGATTTCTAATAGTTTCATCATATCTGTCATAATACTCACCACCCCTATTAGACCTCACACATTTGATCTGCTTACTAAATTTCAATTCAAAAGTGGCCTTGAATGCTTTAAAGGCATCTAAAGAGTTGGATCTCTCACACAGCAAATCAATCCACCCGTGCCTAGAGAAGTTGTCAATAAAAGGTAATGAAGTACCTAAAAAACTTCCCATAGCAATAAGAGTAATGGGCGCACAAATATCTGTATGAATTAACTATAGTATTCCTTCACTCATGACAACCTCACTATTTTTTGCTCTAACTGTAAGTTTTCCTTTTTATACAATCAACACAAGTATCAAAATCAAATAAGTCCAGATCATGAAGAATATTCTCCTTGATTAACTTCTTTATTCTTTCACTAGAGATGTGTCATAAATGTTTGTGCCACAACATCGAAGAGTTTTCAATAAGTCTACCATGCTTATTCCCAACAACATTATTAACATTTGAATGTCATTGATTAATAGAAAATGGGTCAACATTTAATATATAAATGCCATTAGACGAAATTCTAGAACAAACAAGAATTGAAGCATAAAGTAGAGAAACTCTTTTATCACTAAACCGAAGGGATAGTTAACTGGAAACAAGTTCCTTCTTGTAGAAGGAACAAAGATGGTGCCTTTAAACCTAAAGAATATCTAGTACACAATTTCAAGGAAACAACACATATATACTCTATTTTGATGCTAACTTTATTTCCTACTGTGATAATCAAATTTTCTTTACTTAGCTTTCGCTTATTTTTGAACTCCAATAATGAGTTCATAACACAAATAGTCACATTAATATCTAATCAACATTTAGCAAGATTGGATTCAAAGCACACTAGAGCCAAGGTTTATCTTCATTCTCCTCAATCCAATTATTAAACTCGATACAATTAGCTCGTTTAAGCCAATTCACAAGTTTTGTGGCACGCTCATGAACAACATTCATACCATTATGTATAGTCTTGGTTAACATAGAGAATTCACATGCCTAACATAGAGAATTCACATGCCTTTCTGGATTCGTCAATAGCTTTATAAAATTTTCTGGCATTATTTGCTTCATGTATACTTTCCTTAATTATTTTGTCCATGTTATACTTTATAGTCATGAGATAACTTTTTCAGAATGAACTCACCTTTCATTATTCACCCGCAGTGGAAGATAAATGTGTGGGCTTTGGAACTCATCCTTAGTGATAGGAACATCAAACAACTAAGACGACTAAAAATAAATTCATTGACTCAACCCAATTCTCTTAATTAGTTCCACACAACTTTGTCAAAAATATTTATTTTTATAAGCAAAGCTGGATAATTAATGTTTAAAAGAAGATTTTCTCGTCAAGCATATCAATATACAAAATGAACAATAAACATAATAGAGCTCTCCTATGTAATTATAATCTCGTCGAAGGGTCTTGAATTACAACACATGAACAAAGTCTCACATATATTAAAATCATATTCCTAAAACTAGATTAAATATATGATCATATCCTTAAAACTAGATTAAATATATGATACCTATACAAGATTTTTTGTGTTGCCTTTTAATTATTTGTAGATTAAAAAACTTTAGAAATACATGTTATTTCATAATCAAAGTATGACACACCCTTACCAACGAAGAATTATCAAGAAAAATTAAACTTTTTAATATTGACAAAGAAAAAAACTATTATTTTTTATTTGCATACAAAATTTCGGTGAATATTTCTAAACACACCCTAAGGGGAGAGGATTCTATCATGTCTTAACTACACATGATCTGATCATGTGCACAAATCTGAGCCTTTCATAATTACTAAAGACAAATTAACGGTAAATAATTCAAAGCATGTGGAACGACATCGTTTTCCTTACATCGTGAAATTTCACCCATGACCTCAAATTTAAACATGCTACCGAGTTGTTGGGAACGAAAACAACAAAAATGAAATTCCCCAAAGCTGTGCTTACGCTTCTGTGAAGCCAAGATGGGTTTTCAGTCCTTGCACCATAGCCAGACCCTCACCCTCATCATCCCCTTGCTGGTTTCATTCCCAATAATTCTCTAGCATTGGTTATTTTGAGGTAATTGGTGGAATTTTATTCTGTCATAAAACGACCCGTTCCACGTTATTCCAATTGCTCACCGTTAATTGCTTTCTAGAAATTATAGATTGCTTATATTTGTTCACGTGGAGAAATTTTTATATAAATTTAAAATATTCAGATAAATATATCATATTAATCAATCTTAATATTTTTATATATCTTTATATCATATAATTAAAAATATAAAAAATTATAAAAATATTAAATATTAATTAATTTAATACATCTAACTTCAATCCTCTAAATTTTGAAAAAAAAAAAATTTATCTGTATACATGACCTGTTCATGTGAAGTTAAGACTTGACAGAATATCCTCTCATGCCATTTTGGATTGTAGTTGGAATTTAAAAGTGAGTTAGGATCGCTAACGTGAATTCAATTGGGTTGTTTTTTTCCGGTTGGCTTTTAAAAAAAAAAGTTAGGATCAAAGCAACGTTTTTTCTTTTGTGTTGATTGACTTAAAAAGCAATCTTTCAAACTCACTTTTGAAACAAAAGTTACCGAATATAAATTAGTTCTTTATGGCTCATTTTAACCAAACTTAAGTTCTACAAACACATTTTCAACTAAACTTAAGTTTACCAACTGCAATCCAAACACACACTAAGTAGTTTCCTCTCATGTCAGTGGTCCCTCAAGCTGCTAAAAAGCCACGTTCCCTAAAAAGTTTGCACTTTGCAGTATTATATTCTAACTCATTATATTATTAATGGTGTTATTCAAATGAAGATGTTAATCCCCCCCTCCTTTTGTTTAATTTAATGATGAATTCGAGATGCAAATCTGTTGGTTTCTTTGTTTTGTTTTGTCATTTTTTTTTTAATCTTTTTAAACAATGATGTCAGGATATTCCACAGTAGATATGTGCTTTATGTTTTGGATTTACGAAGACATCTCAAAATTGATGTTGGCATACATATGCAAGACACGGTCAACTTCTCGTCAAAAAGAAAAAGAAAAAAAGACATAGTGTGTGTTTGGGAATCTTTTAGTTTTGAATCGCTGAAGAAAAAATTGTTTCTTGTTTATTTTTTGAAATACTCATATATTTTTCTTTTCAATGCTTGGAATTATTCAATTTATTTCTTTTGAACTTGAGTTTAAAAATAATCTTTTAAACTCACTTTTGAAATAAAAGTTTCCAAATATAAATTACGTTACAACAAACTCACTTTTAACTAAACTTAAATTTATAAACACACTTTCAACTAAACTTAAATTTACCAACTACAATCCAAACACACACATAGTAAACTTAGTTGAACAATGAAGAAAAGCAACATATTCTTCTAATAATTAATTGAAATACTCATATAAGTTCCTACGCTTTGAATTATTCAATTTATTTCGCGAACTTGTGCGTATGTTGTACACCATTTTTAATTTCTTGATAATCTACATTACCTTTCGAAATATGAACTTGAAGATTTCTGAGGAGAAAAAAAAAAAAGAGAACTTAAAACTATAGAGAAAAACAGAATTCAGCTACCCATTACTTTGTTGGCCTTGAGCAGTGGCTTCTCCACCACAGTTCCATCGTTACCAGCAAGTGCCTTGTACTTATCTTTCCTTGTAAAGCTAGTGCACTCATAGGACAAAGTTGCAGCTATGAGCCTCTGAATATAATTTGCCACATCATGGCTTAGCTTGCCTGAACTACAAGTTAACTCTTTTGGCAACTTGTTCAAGAATGTAACCTCATATGCTGGGCTAGGGTTCATGAAGAAGTAGAATGGGTCCATCCCTTTCCACCCTCTAGCCGTTGTTCCATGAAACATGCTCATGCGGTTCACCATGGCCACTGGCACTAGTTCATCAGTCAACTCAGCAAACAAAGCAGAAAACCTCAAAAGGAAGGGTTCCCTACAAGTTGTTCCTTCAGGGCATATGGCTAGGTCACCCTCTTCCAAGAGTTTCTTGATCATGGATGCGTCGGAGGCACGGTCGCGGCTGAGCCTAACAGTCTTGATAGGGGAGATGATCTCGGAAAGGCGGGAGACCGAGTAGGTTACCGCCGGGATAGGGCGGCCGAGGGCCGCGGAGAGGAAGATGGGGTCAAGTAGGGTTCTGTGAGAGCAAATGAAGAGAACCCCAGATTGGCCATTGGATTTTTTCACTGGAGGGGGAGGAGTGCCTTTGATTATGACACGCACACCAAGTGCCCAGAAGGCATAGTAGACCCACGGCATCGGAAGGAGGGATCCGGCGGCGATTCTCAGGCAAGCTAAGGGGAACCCTAAGGGGATCCAGAGAATTGTGAGCAATGCAATGAGGGGTGTAGGTTTTTGGACAAGCCTGCCATCATGGAAGATGATGGGCTTGGGAAGTTTGTCACTTGTCACTGCTTTCACCTTTGGTTTCGCTGGCACAATGTAAGCCTCCTGCATACATATATATGAGGGTTTTCAACTTTTTGTGTTATGTAAATGTGTGTAGTTTAATTTTTATTTTCTTAATATGCAAGGAACAACGAGATTTTATTTATTAGATTTCAAGATTTTCTACAATATCAAAATCCCAAATTCTTTTACAAAGATTTAGATGCTACATTATAGTGTGTCATTATTTTGATGCTAGATTGGTGTTAATATCTACTGGCTTCAAGGCATAGATGCTGCAATATCAAAATCCCAAGTTCTTTCAAAAGATTTTATTGCAGCATGCCTATATGCCTTGAAGCCATGCATAATCAATATCTCACTATTGTCTTCTATATTTTTAAAAGGACAGTTTCAGTAACTTACATATACTATAGTTAAAACAAAGCTGGTTAAGAAAATAAAATAAGAATTTGACTATGCAAGTTTTGAAGAGGTTAATTAATTACCTTGCACAAAGCCATGAAAGGAGCATCAGTAAGTCTATCTCCAAGTCCAATGTCTGGCTGCTCATCTCCAAAAGTTTTCTTGAGTGCATCTGCTTTCTTCTTTCCAACAAGTATTCCAGGCTTAGCTACCAACCCAGTTACCCTACCCCTATAAGTTGCAATTTCAGTCCCCAAAACAATATCAGCACCCAAGAAATCCTTCAAGAATGGTTCCACCATGATCTTTGGATTCGCCGTGAGAACGCAACGCTTCCCGCAAGAAGAGAACACGCGCCAGGTCTCCGAGTGGAGATCTTCGGAATAAAACTTGGGGAGAACAGCACGCGCCACTGACTCAATGCTGGAGACCTTCATCCCCGCCATTGATGCAAAGATGAGAACTTGTATACCAGCAGGCTCAGAGACAAAGTAATAGAGAATGGCTGCTAAAGGGGAAGCCAAGATATAGAAGAGGAGCCTTAGAACCCCACCAACCTCAAAGGCCACAAGAGCAAAGTATGGGAATGCACTACGGCCTCTGAGTAAAGTTCCATCCATGTCTGCAACCACAGTGTGCTTTTCTCGCCCTATAGAGTTGCATTTGTCCACTGTTGGAAAGGTAGTAGTTGTAGTAGAAGTGGCCATGATGGAGTTGAATGTTGAAACCACTACACAAGTGGCAAGAACAAGTACGAGGTTAATTGCTTATTATGTGTATCAATTCCTGTAGATATATATATATATATATATAGAAATTCTGGTGTAGAAAGTAAGGGTGTGAGACAATAATTGGTTTTGTTGTTGTTATGATATGATCTATGTTAACAATGACAATGATGGCGCAAAGTGATTGACAGGTTCTTAACGGTAGAACCAAGGAATGGTTATTGTTGTTGTTTTAATTTGTGGAATGGCTATTCAGGTGAAATCACCAATTTAATTGGGACTTACGTTGTATGCTCCGTCTCCTTTTGTCTTCAAATCCAAATGGTTATTCTTTTGCGTTTTAGAAAAAATTTCATTTTCATGCTTTGCAAATTGCAATGCTTTAATTTGTTTCACGAGACTTCGACGCTAAAGTTCTCGTGTTATTATATTTTGTTACCCAACTCCATACGCCTTTGTTTTTTATTATTTATTTATAATACGCATTTAGAATTTTAGTTGTCTTGTGATAAGCTGAAATATAATCAAGTTGATTACTTTCATATTTTTAACATGCTCCTTTATATAAAAGTGACTTTTATTTATGTTAATCAACTTCAATTTTTATCTAATGTTGTACTCTAGATCAATCGGAGAATTAGGAGCCAATTCTTATGCTAATTATAACATTAAAGAAATCTTAAGATTCTATGGGTTATTATTATGGTAATAGAGTTAAGATTATTACTTTACCTTCAATTCACCGAATTGTTACTTTTATTTAAAAATTTCTTGCATAACTCTCATTTACACTCAACACAATTCTCTTACTCTATACCATTAAAACACATAAATTCTATACCATTAAAAGTATATCAAATAAATTTTGTGAATTATTATTATCTTTCATTTTAATATTTTTAATTCTATAACTGATGTGTCACATATTTCATAGTATAGAGTAAAAATTTTCTTGCTCTATAAGCACACAAAAAACTCTACATTATCACTCACCTACTATTCATTATGTGATTTATGTGAAGTTGACATTATGTGAAACTAACATTTTCAATAATAAATTCATGGCAACTTGATTCACAAGATTCGACAATAATAGTATCCCCATCACATGTTTATAATAATTTCTACACAATCATCCACTTAGAGGTGGTATGATAAAAAAAAAAAATACTTATTAAAATTAATGTATTAAGTAATCATTAGGTTTCGGTGAAACTTCTATTTGCTTGAAGTGTAAAGGTTAAATTAATTAGTAGGTTTATATTGTTTGAAGATTTTCAATTAAATTCTTATATTTTAAAGCAAATTGATCCCTTTAATTTTAAAAATGTCTAATTAGATCTTTACCGTTGAAACACCATTATAAGTTTCTCACGATAGGTTGAATTTAGAGATCCCGTTAAAAATTTCTGAAATCATAAAAATTCAAAAAATTATAATTAGGTCCCAATTAGTTTAAAAAATTTCTAACAAAACATTTACTATTATAGCATGGTTACAAGTTTTCAACAGTGCTTTAACAGTAAACCCAATTAAAATATTTTAAAACTCTGACCCAATTACAAACTTCTAAAATATAAGAACCAAATTTAAATTTCTCAAATAATATAAGATCCTCCAGATCCATTTAACCAAGAACTTCAATATATTTGCAAGCCAATCGAAATTCTATATGAATTTTAAGTGAATGGTGGAAGATACATTGATCATACCTAGCACACCGCCCAGAAAACAGGTGTAAAAATTGAGTATATCAAATAGTACGTGGAAATCGTAATACAGAAAACAACTTCTAACTAAGATTTCTAGAGTCAAAACTCCAACATAAGTAAAGCAGACTGATCTAAAATCAGAGACCAAATAAATCTTCTGGTTTAATTTTGAAGAATAAAATGGCCGCCCTTAATATCCTTTAACATTAAATCCAAGAGATGCCTTATATTACAACTAAACATCTGTAAATTCTAATTACCTGAAGGATACTTCATTCATTATATAGGACCGTTCAGAGATATTGTCGGCCTCTTTAGGGATATTGTTCAACAGAAAAAGAAAAAAAAATATGGTTCAGAGTTAAAATATAGAGTGCAAGAGGCAATAAGAGCAAGTCTTAACCATTAGATCAGGTGTATATGATCAAGATTATAAATTAAAAAACTCACATGACTATCTTCAAAAAAGAATCACATAATTATATAATTTAATCCTGACCTGATACAAATGATCAAAATTTACTCGTCATACAATGAATCATTACTCACCGATATATCCCCATAGACAAATGGGCAAATGGCCATCTCAGAAGGAAGACATCTTCAAATGCGGATGCAAATGAAAGACTGCTGACCCAAATTGTCTGCATTATTGTGAATAGTTATATCTTTGGGAAAACATATCTGCATTAATTTTATCCCATTATATAGGACCATTCCACATGTATATTTGCCTGGTACCGGATTTGAAGCGCAGTTGGCCCTCGTTAGTGATATTGATCACCCTGCACCATGACACGTTCAAGACATGGAGGAGAGCAATACAGGTGACTGGTGCAAATCAGTTTGAACACAGGTACTTTTGGCAATATAGAAGAAAATAGAGAAACAACTTGTGAAGATGAGAAACAAGCTAAGGGCAAACTAATGTTTCTTTTAACACAAATCAATATGCTTCTAATCAAAATGTAAGGTCAAAAGGCATAAGAAAAAAAATACACTGAAAACCCTGCAAAATCATATACACAATCCCGACCTCACATCTCCAAGGGAAGCAAACGAAAAGGCCAGAATGGAAGAAACATAGACAACAGTTAAGTATACCTATAACTTCTGTACAAAACCCAACCCAAAATCTTATGTACTAAATTACAAAGGAATTAAAACTCAATCTCCTAACCACCAAAAAGATGAGTGATTGAGAGAATGAGTTTAAACCACCAGGAAGCACAGTTCAAGGCTATACACCTGTCCCCTAAGCTATAAAGTTGTGAATTTGAACAGAGGATTACTCATGAGAAGATTGACAGCATCTCTATACTTCTTTTGCCACCTTCAGAAAGCTGCAAGTGCTCACTGGCATAATGTATTATTATATTGACTGATTGAGATGATACAGATCTTTTCTAGTTGTAGATTTTTACTGGCTTCTCAAATGTGTGACGGTTCTGCAAAATTGAGAAATAATCATTGTAGACTTCCGAAACCTGCAAATAAAATTATTTCCAGTGATGTATATTCTTGCTATTATTATATTTGGTTTAAATTACCAAATCTCAAGCGCATATGCTAAAACTTCCCTTCCAATTAAGCTGATAACTTAGATAGAAGTATCAAATAAAATTCATTTCTGAATGTTTCTAGCAAGGGAGAAGGGGGAGATTAATTGGAAATAAGAGAAGAGATATATCATGAAGTTCTTGAAATAAGAGCATAATAAAGCAAGATTCATGTCTGTATGTGTTTAGATTAGCTTTTCTCGTTCCATTATTTCAAAGCATGACACATTCTCTAACCTTTTTTTTTTTTTTTCAATGCAAGTATTCTCTGCGTATTCTTCCTCAATTAATAACAAAAATTCTTCCAAAAAGTCTGAAAGTTACTGCAACTATAACAATTCTCCACTAGCAACAAGCCTTATCCCATTAACTCGCAACAGTTAAACAGATCAATTTGATTATTGATGCCACTGAGCTGTATTAAAAACCAAAATTTCAGTTAAAACTGTTTCATACAAGGTCACTATTAATGGTACAGATCTTTTCTAGAAACCTGCAAATAAAATTATTTCTAGTGATGTATTCTAGCCATTAATTTTTTTTTAATAAAAGAATAAATTCATTAAGAAGAAGGGAAGAAGATTACAGAGAGCAAAGATATATCAGGTGCATATGTTACAATTTTTTGATGTCTATTCTCGTCCTTCTCCCTTGCAAGAAACATTCTAGCCATCACTATATTTGGTTCAAATTACCAAATTTCAAGTGCATATGTTAAAACTTCCCTTCCAATTAAGCTGATAAAACTTTGGATAGAAGTATAATATAGTAAGAAGGGGGAGAGTAATTGGAAATAAGAGCAAAGATATATCATGAAGTTGTTGGAAATAAGAGCATAATATAGTAAGATTCATGTCTGTATGTGTTCAGATTAGCTTTTCTCCATCTATTATTTTAAAGCAATGAAAGCATGACACATTCTTTAAGTTTTTTTTTTCTTTTTTTTTTAAATGAAATTCTGATAGACCTTTACTCTAGAAAGAAGAGAAATGGGCTGAACAAGATTGGCTAAGCAAGAGTGGGCTGCACTGTATGAAAGGAGAAGGGGGGAATTGGAGGGTCTGTCCACACAGCAGAAAAAAAGACGAGGTTGTTACAACCTAGACAGCTGGCACGATATGAATGGGGAAGCAATGAGAGCAGTGATTCAGGCATTACCATCAGATGGTCGGATAAACGTGAGGGAGAGGATTGAGAAAGGTTTAGGAAAGAATTAAGAAGTTTTAGAGAGGTGAGGGATGGGATGGGGGTTCCCTGTGCATCACAGGACCCCATTGTTATCTTTCATTTTCTTTTTCTGCATTTTTCTCATAGTTGTACAGAGGACTACCTCTGAAATCAAGGAGCTGGCCTCCATTTTCTGTACAGTGAAGTTTCAGTTCCTATCATATTCTCTATGTATTCTTCCTCAATTAATAACAAAAATTCTTCCAAAAAGTCTAAAGTTATTGCAACTATAACAATTCTCCACTAGCAACAAGCCTTATCCCATCAAGTGGCGACAAATAAATCAGTTGATGCCATTGAGCTCTATCAAAAACCAAAATTTCAGTAAAACTGTTTCACACAAGGTCATTTTTAATGATACAGATCTTTTCTAGTAGTAGATTTTTAATGGCTTCTCAAATGTGTGACGATTCTGCAAAATTGAGAACCATAGCAGACTTACGCAAATAAAATTATTTCTAGTGATGTCTATTCTAGCCATAATTTGGTTTAAATTACCAAATCTCAAGTTCATATGCTAAAACTTGCCCTCAAATTATTTTATGAAGCTGATAGCAACTTTAGATAGATGTATTAAATACAATTAATCTCTGAATGTTTCTTGGAAAGCAGAAGGGGGAGAATAGTTGGAAATAAGAGCAAAGACTTATCATGGAATTGTTGGAAATAAGAGCAAAGATTTACCATGGAGTTGTTGGAAATAAGAGCATAATATAGCAAAGATTCATGTATGTGTTTAGATTAGCTTTTCTTGATCTATTACTTCAGAACATGCTTTATTCTCTAAGTATTCTTCCTCACTTAAATAACAAAAATTCTTTTAACCAAAGTCAAAGTAACTGCAATTATAACAATTTTCCAGTAGCTACAAGCCTTATCCCGTTAAGTGGAGTTGGCTAAATAGATCAATTTAAGCTCTATCAAAAACCAAATTTTCAGTAAAATCGTTTCATACAAGGTCTTTTTTTCGTTCCCGGTACAGGTACGGGGAACATACAAGGTCATTTTTAATGGTACAGATATTTTTCTAGTTGTAGAATTTTACTGGCTTCACAAATGTGTGACGATTCTGCAAATTTGAGATATAATCACTGTAGACTCCCAAAACCTGCAAATAAAATTATTCCCAGTGATGTATATTCTTGCCATTATTATATTTGTTTTAAATTACCAAATATCAAGTGCATAAACTAAAACTTCCCTTCCAATAATTTTATGAAGCTGATAACAACATTCAACAGAAGTATTAAATACAATTCATCTCTGAATGTTTCTTGGAAAGGAGATGGGGGAGAGTAGTTGGAAAGAAGAGCAAATATATATGATGGAGTTATTGGAAATAAGAGCCTAATATAGTAAGATTCATGTCTGTATGTGTTTAGATGAGCTTATCATGTCATTATTTCAGAGCATGTCTTATTCTCTAAATATTCTTCCTCATTTAATAACAAATTGTTTTACCCAAAAACCTAAAGTTACTGCAATTATAACAATTCTCCACTCGCAACAAGCCTTATCCCATTAAGTGGGGTTGGCTAAATTGATCAATTGACGCTATTGAGCTCTATCAAAACCAATTTTTTAGCAAAATCATTTCATACAAGGTCATTTTAATGGATCCTCTAATGTCTTTTGGTAGGTCATTCTCTACCATTTTAATCGAACTATATTCTTTTTTATCCACTTTCCTCATAGGAGCCTGTAATGATATTTTTCTCACATGACCAAACCACCTTAAATGAGTTTGCGTCATCCTCTTAGTAGGTGCTACCACAACTTTATCCCAGATACATTCGTTCCAAATATTTTCATGCATGTCCACTCATCCTCCCAACATTCTCATTTCCGCTACGCTTACTTTTTGCTTTTGTTGACACTTTAGTTCCCCATGTTCACTGCTATAGCCTATAGAGTATCACTGGTCTTATAGCTATTTGATAGAATTTTCCTCAAGTTTGATAGGCACTTTGCTAGCATAAATTATGCCAGAAACATTTCACAATTTCATTCACTCAACTTGAATCCAATGCTACATCCCCATTAATCTCCCCATCACCTTGTAGGATGGATCCAAATACCTAAACCGTGAAAATTGTGATGTAAAGTGATCCCCATTTTCACCTCTAAAACATTGCTAACTCAAGCGTTGCTGAACTTGCATTCCATATACCTGTTTACTATTTTACCGAAACCCTTTAATTCCAAATTTTCTCTCACAACTCTTCAGAATTATCTCCTCTTGACTCATCAACTAGGACTATATCATCCGCAAAAGGCAAGCAGTGAGGTACAGGCTCTTCGATGTGCCTGGTAAGTATGTCCAATATGTAAAAACGTATCGACTCAAAGGCAACGCTTGGAGCAAACCTATTGTTACAGAAACACTTTTAATTATCCCTTCATGCATTTGCGAACTAGACATTGCCCCATCATACATATTTTTTATAACTCTAATATATAGTATACAAACTCCTTTCTGGTCTAGAGCCTCAATAGGACTTCACTGTACCCTATCATAGGCTTGTTCTAGATCAGCGAAGACCATGTATATGCCTTCTTGCTTATTTCTATATTTCCATCAAACTCTACAATAGTTATACTATATAGCCTCCATGCTTGAGCTACATATCATATAATAGGACATCTCGTTGCACCCAATCATAGGCTTTTTCTAGATCAACAAAGACCATGTATAAGTCTTTTTGTTTCCTGCAATATCTTACCATCAAACCCTACGGTATGTTTGAGCTCTCTAGCATATAACCAACCAGTATCTGATATGCAAGTCTCTTGATAAAATATTTACCATAAAGGAAAAATTAGCCACACTTTTGCACAGAATCAGAATCACCAAATCTTTTATTTGTAATTTTTCCTTTGCCTTTATTTTGCTTTATAAACATTTACATGTACACATAATATTTGAAAATCTTTTAGACTTCTTGAAAAATTTTATGACAAAATAAGCCATTTTAGAACAATTTTCTTCTTTGCTTATAATTTTTGGATAATGTTTCCTATATATAAAAATTAAAAATATCAATTAGACCTTAATACCTTATATATAAAACAACCAAAGCCTTTTTCCACTGGGATCGGTTACATGGATCAAACGATGCCATTGTTTTGTCATAAATTATGTCCTTAGAAAGTCCATTTAGTTCAAAGTACTTTTTAATGGTTTTCCCTATGGTTATGATTTTTCTTGGTCTCCATCTCTTCTAACTAATGGGCTATCCTCCAATTCCTTATATATATATATATATATATATATATATATATAAAATCAATTAAACCTTAATACCTTCAACATGGTTGGGGCTAACAAAATGTTTCCCACGAATACAATTTGGATTCTAAAATCTAAAACCCATCCAACCCAATCCATTATGCCTAAAGAAAATAGTTCGTAGAATTCCAATTTAGAGTAATGGACAAAAAGTTTTCGATAAGGAAGGCAATTAACCACATTCCAGATTTATGGTTAGCTTAGTTTCAATTGTTATCACCAGGAGATTAACTTTAGGTCATAAGTTCATAACTAATTCTAGGTTGTCATATTTTCTTAAAAGTAACTAAATATAACCATGCATAAAAAAATAATACTATTTTTCTTCTTAATCTATATGTTGTTTATTCTATCCTAAGTTTTCAATCATTGCGATATCCACATATCAGGCTTAAGACGGTGCATATACCATCCAAACAACTACACAGCCCATCCCCCAAAGGAAAGAAAGGAGCTGGTCCCCTTATAATACTATTTACCTGGTTGGCTGCATAGGACCTTTTTGGAGCATTGTCCGCGTGTTCCAATCCAAGATATTGCTCCCAAGCGCCATAGATATCCCTTCTCTAAACAACCAAATAATGTAATAACTTAATCTTGCAGAAATTGAACAATATGCCTCAGAGAATTCTAGAGACAGCCACAGCCTCAAACATAACACGCAACCAAAAGGAAAAATCACACACGAGAAAGAGAAGATCAACAGACCTGAAACCGAGTGGAAACAATATCTGAATCTTGTAGGTACTCAGGACGACCAAGCGACAAAAATGCAAACTTCCACTGGAAAGACAGACAACAGATCGAAAATTATATCAATCGTAAAAGAAAACCTTGTTAAGCCTCCACCCAAAATGTAATTGAAGCAGGACTGAAATACAAGATGAACCAAATTTTCACGAGGTAGTTTAAATAATAGACCAAAAAAAAAAAAAACGAAATTTGGACATAGTAATATGCCTCAATGTCCCACAGGAAATTGACTAACCAAGCTTGAAAATGCCTAAAAAATGCAGATAATTGAATTAATTTAGGCATATATACCTTTGAAAACTCCTCATCTGGAACTTTCAACTTTTTCTGTATCCGCAATTTGATATCAGCTAATGTCTCACCCTCATGGATAACCAAGAAAAAAGGATCTCCAAAATTCTGAATTTGCTGTAAATTCCAGAGCCGCCACCCCCACTCCGGGGAGAATAAAAAGAAAAACAATATGAAAATATCAGAAAAAAATGATATTGGAGGCAGTAATATGACTCAATTCCTTTAAAGCTGAATTATATTTGGAGGGAATAGGCACTAGAAAAGTATAAAAATATGTCATTTGATCTTATCACCTGATTTTGTGCAGTGTCTTTCGTGAAATGATAAACATGGATCAACCGATCGTGAGGGCCAATATTTTTCTCTTCTTCAGGAATCTTCAATAGTAGAAAAAAAAAATTGTAACAAGAAACTAAAATGAAGAGAATAATGTACTAAGAAAATTATAACACCATATCACAACAATAAAATGACATGAATGACAAACAAAAGAAATATCCTTGGAAAAGAAACTAACGGAATACCAAAGCTTAAACATCAAAGATATCAAGTAATTGATTAAGTGACAATGCCTTTTGCTCAACAGCTCAAGTGGTTTATTTTTCTATCTGCCAAAGACCAACTTTCCTATAAGCTTAAACTGTTAGGTGAAGGACTTATGATTGGTTTTATATCTAACGCACCTTCACTCAAGAGCCCTTTGGACTTGAAGCATAGGCAATGCACAAGCCCGCTTTACTTGTGCTGAAATTGAACTTTTAAATAGAAAAATAGGGGCAGCAAATATCGAACTCCTGACCACTTGGTCACAGAGGCTCTAGTACCATGTCAAAGACTAACTTTCCTAAAAGCTTAAGCTGTTAGGTGAAGGGCACATGATTGGTTTTATAAGTATCAATGATCGGAAAGCTTGAGTTAGGGTTTCTAGACATGGTACTTTTATTTTATTTTATTTTATAAAAGGAGAAATTCATAAACATGAAGAGAAGATAATTACAAACAATTGGGAAGACAAGGAGACCTCCTTAAAGTAAATAGAAAACACAAAAAAACAAAGAACAAAGCAAAACATCAATTAATAGTCCCTCAACATAATCAGTAGGATTTTATATAATTCTTTAGTTTTGGAAATCCCTACTATTTAGGGATTACTTCCGAGTTCAAACCCCACCAAGCTGTTACCCACAACCAGCTTCGTATTCGCAGACCCAGCAAGCAAGCAAGGAGCCAAACACTTCGAACCAGGACCAGCAACTGATAGCAGCTTCATCGCACAGGGGTTTTGGGGAAAGAATGATGTTGAATGGGTTCAGATGAGGTCGAAAATAAGAGAAACGGGGCTGAAATTGGGTTAGGGTTCGATTGGGCTTGGTTTTTTTTCCAGGAAAACAGGTTGCTCCACCACTTAACTGGTGGTTCGCTGGGAGCAGAAAAGTCACACGATCTCAGTGATTTTATGAGCCTCCCTGGCAATCCCACAACGAGCTCACAGATCCAAGTTTTGTGTGTGATAGGTATAGCTGATCCCACCAAAAATAATAAGATCGGGATCTTGACAACCTTGCTTCCGACTGTAAAGTGATTCATTATTTGAATATAAAAGAGATATGAATGAGAAGATTACTGTCAAACAATCCCCCAAAACACTAGAAATTCAAGTTGGCATCCATATTGTTGAAGAATTATGGGTTTACTAGTGAAGAAAAAATAGAGAGAGATGACTAACAATAACAAACTGAAAATATAATTGATAGATGTAATATGATACAAAATACTAACCTAATACTCCTATTTACACTAATAGTTAGGTCGAGTAGTAGTATAGCTAGTACAAGCCCAAGCCCACTACTAATAATACTAGTATATTCTATCACACTCTCTGTTAAGCTTTAGTTTACTGTTAAGCTTTAGTTTACTGTTGTTAGAGATAATATAGTTTCATTATGTTTTGGGCTTAAAGCCCATATTCTTACAGCTGTACATTCTGTTATTTCTGTTAGACAATTTTGGTTTCCATCTGTAACTGCTACTGCTATATAAGGCAGTAGCTACTCTGTACAGATTTAGATTGATCAATACAATTCTCATTCAATTCTCTTTCTCTCTTATGCTCTATAGTTTCTCTAAAGCTATTATGGTATCCAGAGCTTGTAGTTCCAAAAGCCATGACTTCCGTTAATCCCTTTGCAAACCCTAGCACACCACAATTCACACCTTCTCATCCAATTTCGTTAAAGCTTGATAATAACAATTTTCGCCAATGGAAGCAGCAAATTGAGGGAGTAGTTCGTGGCCACAAACTCCAGAAATTCATCACCGATCCGCGAGTTCCATCAAGGTTTCTCACCGATTCGGATCAAGAAAACAATGAGGTGAATCCTACATACAGTGCTTGGGAGCAGCAAGATGCGTTGATTTCGACTTGGCTTCTTGCTTCAATATCCGATTCCTTACTCTCGCGAGTCGTCAATTGTGTTCATGCTTGGCAGATTTGGGATGAAATCCACACATATTTTCATAATCTCTTGAGTACAAAAGCTAGGCAACTTCGTTCTGAGCTGCGATCTCTAGCAAAAGGAAATCGATCTGTTTCTGAGTTTATTCAGCATGTTCGCTCCCTTTCTGATTCCCTTCTGTCCATTGGAGATCCATTACTCGTCAATCTCAGGATACCTTTTCGCAGGTGGGAAGATCGATTCGTCGACAAAGGTCATGAGGTGGCGGTAAATGAGTTGGTTTTCGGGTGAAGAGTCCGCAATGACCTCAATAGCGAAAGATCCGAGGAGGGACACGGGGTACATGAGGTTGTGGTCGGCGGTGATAAGTGTGGAAGAAACGAAAGGTATATGCGGAAGTGACGCTCGAAGCGCTTCCTGAGGATTTTGATCCTGTTGTGGCTGCGATCAACAACAAAATTGAGTCTGTATCCCTTGATGAACTCGAATCAGTTCTCCTAGCTCACGAAGCTCAACTCGAAAAGAATAAGAAGAATGTTCTTCCTGATTTGGTCTCTGTAAACCTTACACAAGCTCCTTCTCAAAGATCGAGATCCGAAAATTTCACCATTTCCACTTCTCCGACTACTTCGTTTCAGAATGAGCAGTTTCCAGAGGGTTATTCTCATGTTGTTGGTGGTGAATTGTCAAACAGAGGCGAAGGCTTTCGTGGTGGCGGCCGCTACGGTGGTGGCAGGTATCGAGGTCGCGGCGGTGGTGGACATTCCGATGGTCGTTCTAACATCCAGTGCCAACTCTGTAAAAAGTATGGGCATGATGCCAATGTGTGTTACTATCGGTATTCCAACATTAGATGCGTACGAGGACGGTGTGTACAAGTCCAACATTTATCAATGGATCGTGACCCCAGGAAATTCGACCGGGGTAACCTCCCTTCATGTACCAGAGGCCACCACCACCATCTATGTTCACTCATCTTGAAGTCGCCCAAGTAGGTGCTAGGCCTCCTCCGTTGTCTCGGTCCCCATGCAGCACCACCCAGGCCACAAGGAGTGGATGGTGGACTTAAGCAGCACCACAAGCTTTCCTCACGAGCACCGAGTCTCGGTTCAACACCTCTTGGTACCCGGACTCGGGTGCTTCTCATCATGTCACTCCGAGACCCATCCAACTTGACGAACGGCGGCGGAAAGAAACGACCGCGCCGTCGAGACCGCCTCTTTACCAAGGTCTGAGCAAGTCTTTTTGGGCAATGGCCAAGGTTTGTCTATTAACAAAATTGGTTCCATGTGTTTCACTCCACCTTCCCAACCTCACACCAAATTCACATTACACAATTTACTTCTTGTCCCTTTTATTACAAAGAACTTGATTAGTGTTAGTCAATTTGCTCGCGATAATCATGTATTCTTTGAATTTCACCCTTCCTTTTGTCTTGTCAAATCACAGGCTTCTTCTGAAGTTCTGCTACGTGGTCATGTTGGTGAAGATGGTCTTTACAAGTTTGACAATGTCTTTCCTTCAGCTATGTCCTCCTTTCCTAGTTGTAATTTTGTTACTTCAAATAATACCATTGATTGTCCCTCAATTTCTGTTTTCAATGTGAACTCAAATTCCAATGTAAATGATCCAACAAATAATATGAATAATCATACTTCTGTTTCCAACTTGTCTCCTTGCTCTTTTACTTTTGCTTCTTATAAATTGTGGCACACTCGCTTAGATCACCCACACCATGATGTACTTAGAGAAGCACTTAAATCATGTAACCTTACTGTCTACATGCTGTTTAGGTAAGGCACATCATCTCCCAGCTCCTTCTTCCACAACCATATACACATCTCCCTTTGAACTTGTAGTCTGTGATTTATGGGGCCCCGCCCCAATCCAGTCTTCTTGTGGGTGTACCTACTTTCTGACCTGTGTTGATGCTTTTAGTCGTTTTACTTGGGTTTTTCCTTTAAAACGAAAGTCTGATACCTTATCTCAGTTCATTCAATTTCGTGCCATGGTAGAACTACAATTTAATACCAAAATCAAAACTGTTCAAAGTGACTAGGGTGGTGAATTTCGACCATTTTCTCAATACCTTTCGGCTCTTGGCATTGTGCATCGTCTCACCTGTCCACATACACACCATCAAAATGGCCTTGTGGAGCGCAAACATAGGCACATTGTAGAGATTGGTCTCACTCTTTTGGCTCATGCCTCCCTTCCCTTTAAGTTTTGGGACCATGCCTTCCTCACGGCTACTTATCTCATCAATAGAATTCCCTCTCCTGTTCTTCAAAACCAGTCTCCATATTCTGTCCTACTTCATCAGGAACCAAATCTCAAGTTCCTCAAAGTTTTTGGGTGTGCATGCTACCCCTTTCTTCGCCCTTATCAGCAGCATAAACTGTCTTTTCGCTCCCAAGAGTGTGTTCCTTGGATATTCCTCTTCTCATAAAGGCTATAAATGCCTTAGTTCCGATGGTCGTATCTTCATCTCCAAGGATGTCATATTCAATGAACTTCGGTTCCCTTACAATGAACTTTTCTCCACTCCTGTCACTCCTCAACCGAGGTCCTCTTTGCCTCCCATACCATCTATACCTCCCCTACTTCATTCTGCTGTCCCTTCCCCAACCTCTTCCTTTTCATCTCATCTTGTCCCTCCTAGTCCAGCAGTCTCCATTCACTCTTCTATTCAGTCTATGCAATCACATCCTCAGTCCTCTTCACCTACATCCCCATCTGGTCAATCCTTACCACCACAGTCCTCTAGCCCACTTGTGGTTTCTCCCAACACTTCTACATCCTCACCCGAGCCCTCCCCTCCTCCTCCATATCTCTCTCTCTAAACACTCATCTAATGCAAACCAGATCCAAATCAGGAATCATTATGCCTCGACTTAACCCCACCCTTCTCCTAACTCACATGGAACCCACTTCTGTTAAACAAGCCTTGGCTGCTCCCCACTGGGCTGCAGCCATGAATGATGAGTATGATGCACTGTTGAACAATCACACTTGGACATTGGTTCACCTTCCACCAAACCGAACCCCAATTGGTTGCAAATGGGTGTTTCGGGTTAAGGAAAATCTAGATGGCAGCATCAATAAGTATAAGGCCCGCTTGTTGCTAAGGGTTTTCATCAACAAGCTGGTTGTGACTATACAGAGACGTTTTCTCCAGTTGTGAAACCAGTAACTGTTAGAACTGTTTTGACTATTGCTGTTTCCTGCAAGTGGCCCATAAGGCAGCTGGATGTCAACAATGCCTTTCTTAATGGCTACCTTCATGAGGAAGTCTACATGCAACAACCCCCGAGGTTCGAGGTGGAAGATAAGAGCCATGTTTGTAAGCTGCAAAAGGCTTTGTATGGCCTAAAACAGGCGCCTAGGGCCTGGTTTGAAAGACTCAAAACTGCTTTGCTCCTCCGAGGTTTTGTGGCAAGCAAGTGTGATCCCTCTCTTTTCACCTTGCATAGTGCCACTTACTGTATAATGGTTTTGGTGTATGTGGATGACATACTTGTCACTGGAAGCTCCTTGCCTCACATTCATAGTCTCATTGACGCCCTGAATTTAGAGTTTGCTCTAAAACAACTAGGCAACCTAGACTATTTTTTGGGAATAGAAGTCACTCACTTGTCCAATGGTGCCCTGCTCCTTTCCCAAACCAAATATCTTCGTGACTTGCTGTCCAAGGCTAAGATGGATTCAGCAAAGAGCATCAATACACCTATGGTTGCTAACCTCAAACTCTCTAAGCTAGGAGCTGATTATGTCCCTGACCCTTCATTGTTTTGGTCCATAGTTGGCGCATTGCAGTATGCAACCCTCACTAGACTAGAAATCTCTTATTCAGTGAATAAGGTATGTCAGTTCTTATCTCAGCCATTGGAGGATCATTGGAAGGCTGTTAAGCGCATCCTTAGGTACCTCAAAGGTACAATTAATCATGGCCTCCTAATTCAGCCTGCTGCCATACATACACCTTTGACTTTAACAGGATTTTGTGATGCGGATTGGGCATCGGATCCGGATGATAGACGTTCTACTTCTAGAGCATGCGTCTATCTTGGCCCAAATTTAATTTCCTGGTGGTCCATGAAGCAAACTCTGGTGGCAAGATCCAGTGCCGAGGCAGAGTATAGAAGCATGGCAGCTCTCTCTGTGCTGAAATTCTTTGGGTTCAGCCACTATTGTCCGAATGCATATCAAAGTTCAAATTCCTAGAGTTTTATGGGACAACCTCAGCACTGTATCTCTGGCCCATAACCCTGTACTACATTCCCGAACCAAGCACATGGAGCTAGATATTTTCTTTGTTCGAGAAAGGGTGCTGAATCACAACCTGAGTGTGACTCATGTTCCAGCCCATGATCAATGGGCCGATGTGCTTACCAAGCCTCTATTTGCTGCACGATTCTGCACTCTCAGAGATAAGCTCAGAGTGTTTGACAAGCTTTCACTTGCTCAAACACCCTGAGTTTATACGGTGGAATGTTAGAGATAATATAGTTTCATTATGTTTTGGGCTTAAAGCCCATATTCTTACAGCTGTACATTCTGTTATTTCTGTTAGACAATTTTGGTTTCCATCTGTAACTGCTACTGCTATATAAGGCAGTAGCTACTCTGTACAGATTTAGATTGATCAATACAATTCTCATTCAATTCTCTTTCTCTCTTATGCTCTATAGTTTCTCTAAAGCTATTAACTGTTAAGCTTTAACTTGTTACAAATAACAAACTCGTAAACATAAGACAAATACACAACCCATCTAAACATGAAACTGTCACCAAAAAGAAAAGAGAAGAGAAGAGAAACTCAGCACTCCAAACACAACATAGAAAAAGAAGAGAAGAAGCTGGGACAACTCATGCTCCCAAACTTGCAACACCCCTTTTCGCACATTCTACTCCCGACAAATGCACCATCGCCAGTTAGAGAACTAAAATCTAAGGCGGCTCTACCTCGTTGATAGCCTTTCCTCCTAGGATAGGCCAACTACCCAGTGGTGGCTCCATCTAACGGGTAGCCCTTTCCTCTATTATCTTTGGGGCGGCTCCACCTCGTTGGTGGATCCTTGCCTCCAATTGGGCAGCCCTTTCCTCCAAGTTCAAATATAACAAGGTGCACCAAAATCGCAACCACAACCAAAAGAATGAACAGTAATGACAGAAGAAAAAGAGAAGCAATGTCCAAATTGAGCATAGAGGAGGAGAAGAAATGCTAAAACGCCATCCAGTAAGAGAATAAGAAGGAAAAGAAGTCGCTGGAAATACGCCTATGCCACTCTTGGCCGCACGTAGAAGAACAAAGGAGGGAAGAATAGCCAATGCTTACAGAAAGACCACCAGACACAGCACATCAAAACAACCTCCAATCAACTCAAAACAACCTCCAGTCGACCTAGATCTCGCTACCAGTCACAAAATCAGAAGTGTCTTCACCCATACTCACGAATTCAAAGCAGACACTATGAAATTAGGACTAAAATCCATGAAAACCAAAACCAACAGCATCCCCCTACTCAAAAGGGGACGCCTAAATGTCTAAAGGGGAGGAAATTGGAAAAAAACTTGCCATAATAGACCTGAGACATTCATTGGAACTATCACACGATCTCCAGCCACCGATGTACCTCTTGGACCACCGTATGGTCCTGTCTGTGCTAGAATCGTGAGTCGCTTCAACCCCCATAAACACCATAAATAGCAACTGAGTAACCCAGGTTTTACAAACCAAGAGCTAGCACCCTCTTCATCAACTAACAGTCGTACCACCAAACCGCCCCTCTTCTGCCACTGCCCAAACCACCGCTCCTCAACAGCAATCCAATGAACTAGACACCCAGGCTCACTCCCAACAACACACTGCCCTTCTACCTAAGCCCAACGAACCCAACCATCATCACACCCCCAAAATTGAACCACAGCAACCTCGATCCATGACCAACAACGCTCAAAGCCTTTGTCCAACCTCTGCACATGAACCAGACCCCCTTTTGTGACGAACCCAATCTCACCTTTCTGAGGCAGATCTAGCCACCCAACTTGTCACAACTGCAGAAATTTCAAATCGTGCAT
The DNA here is from genome assembly GCA_029884605.1 of Ormosia emarginata. NCBI lineage: Eukaryota > Viridiplantae > Streptophyta > Magnoliopsida > Fabales > Fabaceae > Ormosia > Ormosia emarginata. Next base: position 20,961,188 of record JAQQTP010000071.1, on the reverse strand, counting down.
CAGCATGGACACCCAAACACTGGAGATCTATCACCAGAGCATCGGTGACCTACAAGGTTGCCTGATATTCGGCCAATAGATCTGCTCCAGAGAAGAACCGAACCCGCCACCAAATAAAGGATGTGCAACAGAGAACAGATTAGCTTCATAGAGCGCAGACAAGGCCTAAATTCACGCAAAACTAACTCTACCACTGCCGGTCACCACGTAGGTCATTGGTTGTCTCACTGGCATTGTATGTTCACGTCTGGCTGCGAATCACTGATGAGCACTCCTAGGTCGCATATAAGTCAGAACTGCAACCACCCTTGGCTGCACTGAAGTAGCACATGACCTAGGTCACAATTTCAAACAAAATCCCTTTTTTTTTTATAAATGTGTTGCGATATCTATGCTGTTTGGACAGTCGGCCGATTGGTTCATGTATCATTGTTTTTAGAGCTTTATCTCTTGTTTATTTTCTAGGACTTGATTAGCTTGTTTTCTAAGCCTAGATTAGTGTACAATTAGTGTACAACTGTTCCCTAATCCCCTATATATACTACCATGTTGTAATAATTCATATTGAGGAAAAGTACAATATTTTCTACATACAATATTTTCTACATGGTATTAGAGCAGTTCTTTCTTGGAACCGCCTCTGTTTCTCCTTCACTCTGAAACCTCTACGTTTTACTTTGCCTTGCCCTATTAATCGTTTGGCCTTCATTGCCAACGATACCAGCCTTCATCGTTGGATATTTCTGTTCGAAATACTTGAGGCCTTAATTGCATAGAGAGCAAAGATATGGAGGATATTCGATCTCAACAGTCTGGAGGGTCACAAGGTGCATCAACATCACAAGAACTGGGCAGTCTCAACCACGAACAGATTGAGAGGGTGAGATCACTCATTAGCAACCTTGAGAAGCCTTCAGGTACTTGTTCTTCGGCATATTCAGGTAACCTCTTTCAATTGGACTAAGTGCCTCGGGTACAACCTTTACCAATTCCTAGATTTTAGACTCAGGAACTACTAACCATATGACCCACACATCTAATAATTTTTCCACCTATTCTTCTTGTCCAAGCAGTAAGAAAATAGCCATTGCTGATGGGTCTTTGACCACAGTTGCAGGCATAGGGGACGTCAAAATTAGTCCATTAGTGATCTTAAAAAATGTTCATGTCCCTAGACTATCCACAAACCTTGTCTCTATACACAAACTCACTCAAGACTTAGGTTGCACTATGATTTTTCACAACAATTATTGTCTTTTTCAAGACAAGGATTTGGGCAAGATGATTGGACGTGCTAGGGAATAGGATGACCTCTACTACCTTGAAAAACCAATGCAGAACAGATTGCACCATTCCTTCAGTTCATAATCAGTTTCAGTCAATAAAGAAAAGATTTGACTTCACCACAACAGACTTGGACATCCATCCTTTAGAATTATTAAAATCCTTTTCCCTTCCTTGATTAGAGGTCTGAGTGTTGAAAATTTCCATTGTGAAGTGTGTGAGCTTGCTTTACACAAACGTGCACCCTTTCCAATTAGTAATAAATGCAGTTTTGTTCTGTTTTACCTCATTCACAGTGACATTTGGGGTCCATCTACCATTCCTAATGTTTCTGGGGCAAGATGATTTGTCTCCTTTATTGATGATGACTGCACTCATGTTACTTGGATTTCCTTGATCAAACACAAATCTGATGTCAGTATTGTCCTTCCAAATTTCTATTCTATGATAAAAGATCAGTTTGGGGTTACTGTCAAGAGATTTAGATCAGACAATATAAGGGATTATTTTAACCAAACCCTTAACCCTTTTTTCTAGAAAGAAGGAATTGTACATGAATCATCTTGTGTTAATACCCCATAACAAAACGGGGTAGCAAAAAGGAAAAATGGTGATCTCCTTGAAAAAACCCGAGCCCTTATGTTCCAGAAAAATGTCCCAAAGTCCTTTTGGGGGGAAGCTATTCTCACAGCCACCCATCTCATAAATCGTTTGCATACCCGAGTTTTGCGATTCAAGAGCCCGATAGACATACTCTCAACTTTCTACCTTGACCTACACACTTCAAATAACCTTGTCGCTAGGATTTTTGGATATGTTTCTTTTATTCATGTCCACAGTCAAAACAGGGAGAAACTTGACCCAAGGGACCTAAAATGTGTCTTTGTGGGTTATTCTGCAACCCAGAAAGGGTATAAGTGCTATCATCCTCCATTCAAAAAATTCTTATATCAATGGATGTCACATTCCATGAACAGGAGCCTTATTTTACCCGACCTTATCTTCAGGGGGAGAATTCAAGGGAAGATAAGGAGAATTTTTTCTGGATTTGTACTTGTCATTGCTACCAGTATCTAAAGACCCTCCTTGCACATCTATGTCCAACCATACCCCTGAAAATTCACTTGAATTTGTACCCAGACCTGAACCTGTGCCTGTCGCACCTGTGCCTGAAACTGCACCTGAACCCGTGCTTGAAAGACCACAAACACTTGTGCTTGAAACCGCACCTGAACTCATGCTTGAAAGACCACAAACAAACCTTGTTCTTGATAATATGAGATTTGGCAAAGGCAAAGTGTCCACAAGGAAGAAGATGGCCATCCCGAAACCTATGTAGATCCAAGAGTCCAACACAGAGCCTTTGAATGAGGTAATAATTTCTAACTCTTCATTACAAAATGAAACTGAACTTCATGTGGATAATGATGATCAAAATCTGCCCATAGCCATCAGAAAAAGAACAAGAGAGTGCACTAAATAACCACTATACCCTCTTGCACACTTCATGTCCTTCAAAAAATTCTCACCATCACATAGGGCCTTTCTAGTCAGCCTAAATACCATTACCATCCCTACCACCCTATCCAAGGCTTTAACCAATGAAAAAAGGAAACAAGCTATGAATGTGGAAATGGAGGCATTAGAAAATAACAAAACCTGGAAGTTGGTGCAGTTACCAGTAAGAAAGAAACCTGTGGGGTGTAAATGAGTGAAGATACAAGGCATGGTTGGTTGCCAAAGGGTATACCCAAACCTATGGAATTGATTACCTAGAGACCTTTGCTTCAGTTGCAAAGATGAACACTAACAGCTAATTATGGTTGAGACTTATAGCAGTTTGATGTGAAAAATGCATTCTTGCATGGAGATCTAGAGGAAGAAATCTACATGGAGGATCCACCAGGCTATGGGAAAACTCTAAATGCCAATATTGTGTGTAAATTGAAAAAGGCCTTGTATGGCCTTAAGCATTCACCACGGGCGTGGTTTGGAAGATTTGCAAGAGCTATGTTGGCTATGGGATACAAACAACGCCAAGGGGATCACACATTGTTTATTAAGCACTCTCCTTCAGGGGGAGTCACAACACTCTTGGTGTATGTGGATGACATAATAGTGACGGGAGATGATGTTAAGGAGAAACAGGTTCTAAGTCAGAGTTTGACTAAGGAATTTGAGATCAAATCACTAGAAAGATAGAAATACTTCCTCGGAAGTGAGGTTGCTCATTCTAGGCAGGGTATTTTTATCTCCCAACAAAAATATGTTACAGATTTGCTTAAAGAAACAAATAAGACAGCCTGCAAACCAGTAAGCACACACCCATAGAACCGAATATGAAACTTGGAACAACAAAAGGAGATGTTGCAGTGGACAAAGAAATGTTTCAACGTCTGATAGGAAGATTAATTTATTTATCTCACACACGACCAGATGTTGCATATGCAGTATGTATAATCAGCCAAGTCATGCATAGCCTGAAAGAAGTTCACCTACAAGCAGCTCATCGAGTACTACAGTATCTCAAGGGAACACTTGGAAACGGTATCCTATTTAAAAGAAATGAAGGTTTAGTAGTTGAGGCATATATTGATGCTCACTATGCCACGTTCGGCCGCTACTCATCGGCAACTGCTTTTGGGTCTCCTAGAACATAGAACCTCAGCCACGAACCAGGGAATACGCAACAGAGAACGGAGCGAACAACTTCACAACGCATAAACACGGCCCAAATTCACACACAACCAACCCCGCCATAGTCGGTCATTGCCACCACCAGTCGTCCTCCCTCCTGCCAGTGGCCTGATCCTTACCAGTAACCACCCATTGGTTGCGTGAAAAAATACAAACGACAGCCAAGGGAAAAAGACTAAAACGTAACCTAGGTCAGGGGACTTTTTTTTTTAATAGTTTCATAAACTAAAAAAAGAGGAAAAACTTCGAGGAAAACAAATAGGGAAAAATATACAAAAGGGCTCCTTAGAACTCAGCACAGCAGAAAAGGCAAATCCATCAAGGTGGATGGTACTGCTCTGATACCATGTTGAATAATTACGGGTTTAGGGTTAGGAGAAGGAAAAGAGAGAAAGACGGCTAACGCTGGATATATTATTGATAGGAATGAGATGTGATACAATTTCATAACCTAGTACTCTTATTTATACTAATACTTAGGTCAAATACTAACACTACTAGTACCGACTCAAGCCCACTAACATAAGACTAATAACCTAATAAGTAATAACCCTAATATTTTCTTACAGTTTCAAACTAAGTTGAAAGGAGAGGAAAAAAATAAGACAAAAGACTAGAGGGGAGATTATACAAATGAGTTTCATGAACTCAAAAACAGCGGGAGTGAGAAACTCTCCTCAAGGTGAATGGTACTGCTCTGATACCATGTTGAAGAATTATGGGTTTAGGATTAGGGAAGAAGAAATAGAGAGAAACGACTAACAATATCAAATTGAAAATATAACATAGATGTAATATGATACAAAATACTGACCTAATACTCTTATTTATACTATTAATTAAGTCAAGTAGTAGTACTACTAATACAAGCCCAAGCCCACTACAAATAATCCTAGTATATTCTAACACATTCTCAAGGTCGACCAAAAAAAAAAACACATTTTAACCATGATTATTTTGGCGACCTTTCTAATCACCACAGGTGACTAATCAACGCACAAAGGTTTGACCAACCCATACTCAGAAGCTGTTAGAGTATGCTATTTTATGCTTTACTTCTGCGATTAGTTAGGTGTGGTAGTTTAAGACAGTTACCATTCCGTTAGCATCACAATTGTAATTCTATTAGGCTTAGCTTCCAGATATTCTAGAATGTTCTAGGTTCCTGTATAAAACAACTGAGATCAGTTTCAGATCTCAGATTTAGTTAATGGCAGTTACTTTTCTCAGTTTCTCTCTCTTCTCTCTCTCTCTCTCTCTTTCTCTTTCTCTCTCTCAATATTTTCCTTCATTTTCTTGCTCTTTCTCGTGCTTTCTCAGCAACTATGAAATCATTCATGGTATCATGAGCTTGTTTCAATCCTGAAACATGGCAAATTCCTCAAATCCTTTCAACTCCAACACCGAAAATCGCAATTTCTCATCTTAATCTGCTCAATCTTCTGGTGCTATGAGCTTCTCTCACTCAATTTATATGAAACTTGATGAGAAAAATTTCCTCAATTGGAAACAGCAAGTAGAAGCGGTGATCAAAGGCCACTGATTGAAGAGATTTGTGGTTAATACTGAAATCCCTTCATGATTAAGCTCCAATGCAGATCGCAACCTTGGGATTGTGAATTCAGAGTATCTCAATGGGAACAACAGGATCATCTTTTGTTCTTATGGCTTCTATCGTCGCTCTCTGATGCTCTGTTGACGCGAGTTGTTGGTTGCATGCGCTCATGGCAACTCTAGGATGAGATCCACAGCTTCTTCCATTCGTAGACTCGCGCGAAGATTCGGAAGTTGCGATCGGAGCTGAGGAACACGAAGAAAGGTGCTCGTACGATTACGGAATTCCTCTTGCACATCAAGGCGTTGATTGATTCGTTGATCTCAATCACCATCCCATTTCAAAACAAGAACATCTAGATGTGATTCTCGAAGGATTGCCCGATGAATATGATGCTTTTGTCACCTCCATTACCAGTCGTTTGGATCCTTACACAGTTGGTGAGATCGAGTCTTTGCTATTGGCTCAAGAAGCTCACATTGAATGCAATCAGCAATCTGCGCTCAGTGATGCTCTTTCGGTGAATATTGCACATGCTGTGCCTACGGACTACGGAGAAATCTATGCCTTCAACTCCGACATCCAATCCTCCTTCTATGTAGTTTTCTTCTTCAAATCAATTGCCAAGTCCTTATTCACAAGATCCTGGTGCTTTATTTTCGCATTCTTCCCAATCTGGTTCTGGTTATGGTGCTTGCGGTTCTTACAATGGTGGAAGGGGAGGTAGATTTGATCGTTTCAGAGGTCGTGGAGGTGGCAGGTTTGGCTACAGGAACTCGGTTGCATGCGAACTCTGTCACAAGTCTGGTCATGATGCCTCTGTTTGCTTCCATCGGTTTGATCAATCATTTGTGCCCTCTGGATCTTATCCACAGTCATAGTATCCTCCCCAGAATCAGGCACCCTTTCCTGGTTCCTATGGTTCTCAGCAATTTTAGTCTTAGTTTCCATCTACTGGTTCTTCATGGCAGCCAAGAGCTTCATATGTTGCTCAGTCCCAACCTGTATATCCTATGAAGCCTTCTCCTCCTATGGGGCAATACTCAGTTTTCTTCGCAGTTTGGATCTCAGGTTCAATCTCAATTTGGTAACTCCGTTCAGCCTAGGCCACCTGTAGCAATGATGGCTATACCAAAGGCGTTTCCAAGTCAGGCTTGGTATCCTGACTCTAGGGCCACACATCATGTGACTGCAGAAGCTCAACACCTTCTGCAGAGGACTGATCTCTCTGGCACTGATCAGATCCTCATGGGGAATGGCCAAGGTTTGCCCATTTTATCTGCTGGCTCTTCTGTTTTTCCCTTCCCTTTTAAACCTAGAATTTCCTTATCTCTTAGAAATTTGCTCCTAGTTCCTTCCATCAATAAAAATCTAGTTAGTGTGAGTCAATTTGCTCGTGACAATTCAGTCTATTTTGAACTCCAAGCCTCACACTGTTTTGTCAAATCTCAGGCCACACATGAGGTTCTGTTGGAGGGTTCCCTTGGACTTGATGGGCTGTACATCTTCAACAACCTCCTCTTGCCTAGAGTGGATTCCAAGCAAGCTTCCTTTTCTAGCTCTACATCACCCGTAACTTCTATTGTTCCCTATGTAAATTCATCAGTTACTACTTTTGTACCTACTTCTACTAATGATGTTCCTACTACTTACTCTTTTTAGCATTGTAGGCTAGGGCATTCTCATTCTAGAATTGTAAAGCATATTCTCCAATCTTGTGATATACCCATCAATAATAAAAACGTGCTTGATTTTTGTTCTGCTTGTTGCCTTGGTAAGACTCATAGATTACCTTCTACTGCCTCTGTTACTACTTACAATGATCCTCTAGAGCTCATTTTCAGTGACTTGTGGGGTCCTGCCCCTGTTTTGTCTTCTACGAGCTATTCCTATTATATTACTTTTGTAGATGCCTCTACTAGGTACACTTGGATTTACCTAGTTACGCTTAAATCTGAGGCTCTTACTGTTTTTCAACAATTTAAAGCCATGGTTGAGCTGAAATTTAACAAGAAAATAAAATCAGTCCAAACGGACTTGGGAGGGGGGGGGGGGTGAGTTTAGGCCCTTTTCTAAGTACTTAACTGATCTAGGCATTCTTCATCATGTCATTTGTCCCAATACTCATCATCAAAATGGGACCATTGAAAGAAAACACAGAAATATTGTAGAAATGGGTCTTTCTCCGCTTGCACAAGCCTCTTTGCCCCTCAAGTATTGGGATCATGCCTTCCTAACCTCAGTTTATCTCAATAATCAGTTACCTACTGTATCTCTTCACAATCAAGTCCCCTTTACTCTTTTGTTCAACAAACCTCCTGACTACTCTTTTCTAAAGGTGTTTGGCTGTGCTTGTTATCCTTTTTTGAGGCCTTATAGTCATCACAAGCTTGAGTCTAGGCCTTGTGAGTGCACCTTTTTAGGTTACTCATCTAGTCACAGTGGCTATAAAGTGTTTGTCTAATGATGGCAGGATTTTTGTGTCTAAGCATGCTCTCTTTAATGAGTTCAGGTTCCCTTTTGCCCAGTTATCTCGGTCTACAGCCACTTCTCCTTCTCACTCTTCTGTCTATACCTGCTACTGTTCCTACTGTCCCCTCCCTTTCTACCCCTGATAATATTTCTGCTGTTTCTTCCTCTTCTTATTCTGGTCTCTCTTCTCCTGCATCTGCAGTTCCTTCATCTGTTCATCCTTCTCCTGCTGCCACCTTTTCTTCTTCGGGTGCTGCAGCCACTGAATCTTCTTCTTCCTTACCTGCTACTGTAGCTACTACTTCTTCCTCTACTTTAGTTCCTATTTCTTCTGCATCTGATTCTGCTTCTATTCTTCCTATGCCTAGACCTCAGTCTGTTCATCCTATGCAGACTAGGTCTGAATCATGAACAGACTGAGGTCTAAATCATGAATTCATAAACCTAGAATCTGTCCAACACTTTTTGAAGATTATGGACGATTCTGTTAAGGAATCATGTCCATTATGTAATTATTGTAATTGATACTCTTTTTTAGGATTTTCTGTATTTGTTTCTATCTTTTAGGATTCACGGTTGTTACCTTATTTAGCTAGGTCAACTTATTTCCTTTATTAGCTTCGTATATTGTGATTCTATCCTGATTTAAGGCTTATTCTGGCCCTGAAATCACGGTTTAGGGTTTTCTTTCTTCTGTATAAATTGTACACTCATTCTGAAATAAAAACAAAGTATTCCAGCATCTGATTCTTTGTGGTATCAGAGCGCCGTCTCTCAAAAAATTAAAACCTATTTTCCTACTATGTCTTCCGCAACCAGCAACCCCTCTTCTATAGAGGACGTTGCCCCCCAACCTCATATGAACTCTGAGAGTTCCGTCATGCCAATCACCGTACACAGACTCAATGGAAAAAACTACCTTAAGTGGTCTCAATCTGTTCTCATGTTCATTAGTGGTAAAGGTAAAGATGATTACCTTACCAGTACTGATAATCCTCCTTCCAAGTCCGATTCTAAATACAAGCAGTGGAAATCCGAAAACCACATGGTTATGTCGTGGTTGATCAACACCATGAATCTGGAAATAGGCCAGAACTTCATGTTTTATTCAACTGCAAAGGAAATCTGGGACAGTGTCAAGGAAAGCTACTCCAATCAGGAGAATACATCTGAACTCTGAGATTAAAGGTATTCTTTACAATCTCCAGCAAGGTGAAACCTCTGTCACTGAGTATTACAATGTCCTTACTCGATACTGGCATCAACTCGATATGTCTGAAATTGTTAGCTGGAACTGTCAGGAGGATAAAAAGATATATAATACTCTGGTGGAAAAGGAGAGAATTTTCAAATTTCTACTGGGTCTGGACAAAGATCTCGATGAAGTCCGAGGAAGAATCCTTGGAACCAAGCCTTTGCCTTCCCTTCGTGAAGCCTTTGCAGAGGTCAGAAGAGAAGAAAGCAGACGAAAAATCATGATGGGAAAACAAGGATTATTTAATACAACCGAAGGTTCTGCTCTTGCTGTACAAAGAAACCACGGTCAAGGAAGTGACAGCAAACCTCGCAAAGGACGACCATGGTGTGATGTTTGCAAACGTCCTGGACACACAAAGGAGATATGTTGGAAAATTCATGGTAAGCCAGCTGACAGGAAACCAAATAAATCACAGTCAGATTGGGATAGTCGAGGCTATAAGGTTATTGCTGATAGCAAATCAACTGCTGAATCAGCACCTTTCAGCAAAGAGCAATTAGAACTGCTTCAGAAAATGTTTACCCAAGTCAGCACCTCTGTTATTGGATCCGGATCAGCAGCAGAAAATTCCGAATTCCCAACTGCCTTAAATAGCAAAACTGAAAGGGGAAAAGCGTGGGTGATTGACTCCGGAGCCACAGATCATATGACTGGTGATGTCTCTTTATTTCATACATATTTGCCTTGTTCAGGAAAATACAAAGTACGGATTGCAGATGGATCTTTATCCACTGTTACAGGAGTTGGCTCTGTCATTGTATCTAAAAATTTAACTCTTGAATCTGTCCTATTTGTTCCAAATCTGTCATGCAATTTGCTATCTATTAGTAAAATCACCAAAGACCATAAATGTGTTGCTAAGTTTACCCCCTTTCATTGCCTTTTTCAGGATCAGGACTCGAAGAGGATGATTGGCAGTGCTAAGGAGTGTGCGGGTCTCTATCTAATGAGTGGTACTCCTGGAATTCAAACTAGGACAGCCCATTGTGCTTCTACTCCTGTAGCTTACAATAGGGATTTTGTTTCTGTCCAAACTTCTGATGATGTTATGTTATGGCACTATAGATTAGGCCATTCCAATTTCATGTACCTTGCAAAGTTATTTCCGTAATTGTTCATCAATAAAAATCCAAGTTTATTTCACTGTGAATACTGTCTTCTTGCCAAACACACAAGAAACTCTTTTCCTGTTCACAACTATCAACCTTCCCATCCTTTTTCCATTATTCACAGTGACATTTGGGGGCCATTCCGTGTGACAAATATTTCAGGTACTAGGTGGTTTATTACTTTTGTAGATGATCACACAAGGGTCACTTGGGTATATCTCATGAAAGAAAAATCTGAGGCTGGATTTATATTCCAGAAATTCAACTCCATGATCCAAAATCAATTTCAAACAAATATCCAAATTCTTAGAACTGATAATGGATCTGAATACTTCACCTCTGTTCTTGGGAATTACTTAGCTGAGAAAGGAATTGTCCACCAAAGTTCTTGTGTTGATACTCCCCAACAAAATGGGAGAGCTGAAAGAAAAAATCGCCACCTTCTTGAAGTTGCTTGTGCTCTTCTTTTTACTGCCCATCTTCCCAATTGTTTCTGGGGAGATGCAGTTCTTACAGCAGCCTACCTCATTAATAGAATGCCCTCACGGGTTCTTCAGTTCAGAAATCCCATTCATGTCCTTCTTGACACCTACCCCAATAATAGACTTATCTCTAGTTTACCTCTCAAAATTTTTGGTTGTTCAGCCTTTGTCCATGTTTCTTCTCATCTTAGGAGCAAACTTGATCCCAAAGCTATCAAATGTGTGTTTCTCGGGTATTCTCCAACAAAAAAGGGGTATAAGTGCTATTCTCCTACAAAAAAGAAATTTTACTACACTATGGATGTTACCTTCATTGAGAATCAACCTTTTTATTCCAAAACTCATATTCAAGGGGGGGAGTCTATCACCACCACTAAGGACAGTGAATATAAGTTTTGGCAACTTGAGTCCACTCCTGCACCCCTCATTCAATCCATTCAGATAAGTGAACCTGTCCAGAATGTCCAGAATACTGTCCAGAATGCAGGTTCTGCACCTGCCAGTAAATGTGTCAATGAAATTGCTCCTAATCTTGACTTTAATAGTGATCTTGTTCATATCAGTCAGCCTATTCTACATACTGATCCACAAGGCAAATTTTTCTCCCAAGTTTATTCCAGGAAACCAAAGGTACATAGAGAGATAGTGTACCCAATCCCTCCTGAACCTGTCCAGGAAGCCAATTCGAGTCCTGATACTGCAAGTCCAGGTAATATTGCTCCAAATTCTCTAAACTGTAATGATCTTGATATTCCCATTGCCCATAGGAAAGGAGTGCGGTCATGCACTCACCACCCTATATCTCAGTTTGTTTCTTATGGAAATCTTTCACCTAGATATCATGCATTCATTTCTAGTTTGTCTCAGATTGCAATTCCTCACAATGTTCATGAAGCCATGAAAGATCCAAACTGGAAGGAAGCCATTAATGCAGAAATCTATGCACTAGATAAAAATGGCACTTGGGATGTCACTGATCTACCAGAAGGAAAAAGACTCGTGGGGTGTAAGTGGATCTTTAATGTTAAATACAATGCAGATGGGAGTATTGATAGATACAAGGTAAGACTTGTTGCAAAAGGCTACACTCAAACTTACGAGATTGGCATCTAATTTGGATTGGCCACTTCACTCAAACTCCGGTAGCCAAGTTAAATACAATCAGAGTCCTTCTATCCTTGGCATCTAATTTGGATTGGCCACTTCATCAATTAGATGTTAAGAATGCTTTCTTAAATGGAGACCTAGAAGAAGAAGTCTACATGGAAATTCCTCCTGGGTTTGAGAACAAGGTCAATGTCAACAAGGTGTGCAAACTGAAAAAATCTTTGTATGGTCTCAAACAATCACCCAAAGCGTGGTTTGATCGATTCACATGAGCAGTCTAAAGATGGAATTATATTCAAGCACTATCAGATCACACCCTGTTTATTAATCATTCATCAGAAGGGAAAATCACTCTCCTCATTGTATATGTTGATGACATTGTCCTCATAGGAGACAATCATGAAGAAATGCAGAAGCTAAAAATTCTTCTAGCCAATGAGTTTGAAATCAAGGATCTCGGCAACTTGAAATACTTCCTTGGTATGGAAGTGGCTCGATCCAGTAAAGGAATCTCTATTTCTCAGAGGAAATACACCCTTGATTTACTTGAGGAAACAGGGATGCTTGGCTGCAAATCAGCAAATACCCCAATGGATTCAACCTGCAAGCTGGGCTTAAAGGAAGGAGATACTCCTGTTACAAAGGAAGATATCAGAGACTTGTAGGAAGACTTATTTACTTGTCTCATACAAGACCTGACATCGGTTTCTCAGTGAGTGTTGTGAGCCAATTTATGAACAATCCAACTGAAGAACATCTTAATGCTATCAACATAATTTTGAGGTATTTAAAAATGACTCCAGGAAAGGGCTTACTTTTCAGGAAAAGTCACAGTAAAAATATTGAAATTTATTCAGATGCAGACTGGGCTGGCTCAATAATAGATCGCAGATCCACTTCAGGTTACTGCTCATATGTGTGGGGAAATCTAGTAACTTGGAGAAGCAAGAAACAATCAGTGGTAGCTCGCAGCAGTGTTGAAGCTGAATTCCGAGCAATGGCTCATGGCATATGTGAGGGAATATGGCTGAAAAGATTAATTAAGGAGTTGAAGGTTAATTGCAAAGGGCCAATAAAATTGTTTTGCGATAATCAGGCTACAATTAGTATTGCAAGGAATCCTGTTTACCATGACAGGACCAAACATGTGGAAATTGATAGGCACTTCATTAGGGAGAAAATTGAAGAAGGAATCATTAATTTGATCTATACTCCTTCAAACCTTCAAACTATTGATATTCTCACCAAAGCCTTACCAACTATCACATTTGACAACCTGAGTTCCAAGCTGGGAATGACCAATATCTACTCCCAGCTTGAGGGGGCGTGAAGATAATGGACGATTCTGTTAAGGAATCATATCCATTATGTAATTATTGTAATTGATACTCTTTTTAGGATCTTCCGTATTTGTTTCTATTTTTTAGGATTCACGGTTGTTACCTTATTTAGCAAGGTCAACTTATTTCCTTTATTAGCTTTGTATATTTTGATTCTATCCTGATTTAAGGCACCTTATTCTGGCCCTGAAATCACGGTTTAGGGTTTCTTTCTTCTGTATAAATTGTACACTCATACTGAAATAAAAACAGAGTATTCCATCATCTGATTCTTTACTTTTACTTGCTCATCTTGAGCCAACAACTGTTAATCAGGCCTTGGCTAATCCTCAATGGAAGGCAGCTATGACTGCTGAATATGATGCCTTGTAGGCTAATAACACATGGACTTTGGTCCCCCTTCGACCTAATAGAAATGCTATTGGCTGCAAGGGGGTTTTTCGCATTAAAGAGAATCCAGATGGTTCTATAAATAAGCATAAGGCATGGCTGGTTGCTAAAGGTTTTCATCAACAACCATGGTTTGATTATACAGAGACCTTTTCTCCTGTCGCTAAATCTGTTACAGTCAGAACTGTTCTAACCTTGGCACTCACAAATCATTGGCCAATTCAGTAGTTAGATGTTAACAATACCTTTCTCAAAGGTTTTCTTGAGGAAGAGGTCTTAATGCAGCAGCCTCCTGGGTTTGAAGACAAGGATAAGACTCTAGTGTGTAAACTCAACAAGGCTCTTTATGGGTTGAAACAGGCACTCGGGCGGTTTGAGAGGCTGGCCATCACTTTGCTTAGTTTTGGTTTCCAATCTAGTAAATGTGACCCTTCCCTTTTATTCAATTTGGGACTCATCCCTTTTTGTTCAATTTGGGAATCATCACTATCTCTATGTCCTAGTTTATGTGGACGACATAATAGTTACTAGAAGCTCTTTACAGCTGGTCCAGCAGTTGATGACAAAGCTCAATTTAGTGTTTGCTCTTAAGCAGTTGGAGACTTTGGACTATTTTCTTAGCATTGAGGTCAAGCACCTACCAAATGGTTCTCTGTTACTCAAGGGAAGTATATTAGAGATTTGCTTGAGAAAGCTAACATGACTGATGCCAAGAGTATCTCAACACCTATAGTTGGAGGCCGTAAGCTGTCTAAGTTTGGAAGTGATTATGTTTCAGATCCTCATCTCTATCGCTCTATTGTGGGTGATCTACAATATGCAACTATAACTAGGCCTGAAATCAGTTATAGTGTCAATAAAGCATGTCAGTTTCTTCCTCAGCCTCTTGAGGAGCATTGGAAAGTGGTCAAGAGGATCCTAAGGTATCTCAAAGGGACCCTAACCTTTGGTTTATTACTACAACCTGCTTCACCCAATCAGCCACTCTCACTTTAGGCCTATTGTGATGCTGATTGGGCCTCAGACCCAAATGACAGCACGTCAACATCTGGCTCGTGTTTACTTGGGTCCAAACCTCATTTCATGGTGGTCTAAGAAGCAACCTTTGGTTGCTAGGTCCAGCACTGAAGCTGAATACCGCAGTCTTGCCAACACTGCAGCTGAATTAATCTGAATTCAGACTCTTCTCAAGGAGTTTAAAGTCGTAGTTTCTACACCTATAGTCTACTGTGATAATCTCAAGAACCAGGCACATGGAGCTGGATCTGTTCTTTGTCAGCGAGAAAGTACTTAACAAGAGCCTTATTGTCTCCCATATTCCAGCCCAAGATCAGAATGTAGATATTCACTAAAGCTTTAACTAATCTTCGTTTTTCTGCATTAAGAGACAAACTTAGGGTGTTTGATCAATTTGCATTGATGCACCCACCCAGAGTTTGAGGGGGAAATGTTAAAGTACGCTATGTTATGCTTTACTTATGCAATTAGTTCGGTGTGGTAGTTTATGACAGTTATTCTGTTAGTATTATAGTTGTAATTCTGTTAGGCTTAGCTTCTAGATACTCTAGAATGTTCTAGGATCCTGCATAAAACAGTTGAGATTAGTTTCAGATCTCAGATTTAGTTAATGACAGTCACTTTTCTTGGTTTTTCTCTCTTTTCTCTCTCTCTCTCTCTCTCTCTCTCTCTCATCATTTTCCTTCATTTTCTTGCTCTTTCTCACGCTTTCTTAGCAACTTTGAAATCTTTCATAAGCCCATCTCCAGCCGCCGCCATATGCACTCTCACGCGCTGCCACACTGCCTCAGCCTTCTCGACATAAGCAGCTCGAGGCACCACCTTCCTGACAGCTTTTTGTAGTGGGTCTTCTCCCGAAGCTTAGTCAGCTATCTCCTTCCCCTTTTCAACAATCAGACCTTATCTTCATGTACTATAAACCTGAAGTACTATAATCCTCCACCATATGTGCTGCTATAGAGTCTCCAAATCTCCTTCATCATCGTTTGAGTCATCAAGTCTTTTCAAACTAAAAAAAAATGGTTCCACATCTCTCCCATTTACAGTCTTTAGAGTGAGACATGCAAACTTGAAAAGCATGTTTGTGCTCCTTTTCCAAGTCAAGTCAATAAACAAGCTGAGTCTCCTTTTGCTATTATTCATTCTGATGTATGGAGTCCTAGCCGTGTCAGTTCCATATTAGGATTTTGGTATTTTGTTACTTTCATCAATGAGTTCTCAAGATTACGTACTTGGTTATATTTAATGAAAGATTGATCCGAGTTGTTTCCTATCTTTGAAATTTTGTACCAAAATTAAAATTCAGTGCAGAGAATCTATCTGTATTTTGCGGAGTGATAATGCTAAGGAATATTTCTCAAAGTATCTTTACTTTTACGACATCTCATAGCATACTATTACAGGATGGCATAGTTGAAAGAAAACATTGTCATATCATTGAAACAGTTTGCACTCTGTTATTACAGACTAATGCCCCCTTAAAATTTTGGAGTACTATTGTTCTCACTGCATATTATCTACTTAATCACAGGCCATCCTCTATTCTACATGATCAAATTCCGCATTCTATTCACTTCCCTAAGGTTCCTCTTTACCTTGTTCCCTTTCAAATTTTTGGCTCTACTTGTTTTGTGCATGATCTTTCTCCATGTCTTGATAAACTGTCTACTCGTGCTGCGAGATTTCGATGTTATTAACCAACCTTGCATTGCTTTTCTATGTCTGTAGATGTCACCTTTCAAAAATCTCTAATTCTTCACAACATCAGCTGACATTGACTCTGTTTCTCATGTTCTACCTATCCCTTATCTCGATTCCCAGATATGTGCTCTTCCAAAAACACCAGTATCGAACACCCCATCTCTGCTCCTCCAAAAATCAGGAAAAAAAAACCATAGTCCTGAAAATCAGACCTGACTGGCCAGTTCAACCGGGAATCAGTCACCTCACCAGTCCAGTCCAGCCTTCATAATCGGGATACTGAAAACCGGCTCCAGACCTGGTAAATGAATGAACCGCAAGAACCCGACTGTGGCTTGAAGTGGTTGATGGTTGAACCAATGCAAGCTTGTATATTTTATCTCCATTGCTCAAAATGGAGAAACTGGGATTCGAACCCAGTACGAGGTAGTGGGCGTGCAACTCACCACTAGACCAACTGACTTTGTTGGTTATATTGTTGACTTTATCTATTATATTACTTACACTTGCTTTGAGAAGTTCTCAATCAAGGCCCAAGAACAAGGCAGTGGCTGTGCAACTGACCACTAGACCACAGTTGAACCATTGAACTGTAAAATCAGTCCCTTCATCAGTTTGATGACTGGTCCGATTCAATCACCAGTAACCACTCTCCTCTCCATTCCTCCGGTTTTCAAAACATTGTTATCAACCTATTTATGTCAAACAAGTGAAGATGATAGAAACTCAAGCTATGTCTGTCACATCCAAAATATAGGGCATCTATCAGGTCAAGATCTCGTATTTGAACACTAATTATAAACAATGCATCCCAACAATTAAGTAAGTTTACTATCATATAACTGCACTATACAAATCTTTACCTCCTCTGCTCTTAACGTCCAATATTGATCATTAATATTCTCAATCTTTTCACTGAGAGGGAAAATCTGCAAAAGGTAGATCATAAAATTACGATGGATACTACTCAGTTTGAAACATCTTCACAAAGATTGTTATAGGACAAAAATTAAAAAGTAAATAAGACAAAAGAAGCAGCTCATAACAAAAATGTAATGGACATAGGTAGTCGATTAAACAGGTTGAAAGCCCGAAATTAAATGCAACCACGGGAGACATAACTACCACCCCAAGATAAAAAATAAAAGGATAGGCCAATAGATTTTCCTTATCCTTTAAGCACATTACTACTTTTAAATATATAAATATAAATCTGAGATATTGCAGTCAAAGGTCATTCTCATTGACAAAATTGATAAAGATCAATAAATAAAATCTTAATTTCAGAACATAATAAAAAGAAGAGTACTGCATAGATGAAGGAACCAGTCATTTTTTAGTTGCCCACCAAGAGATTAATAAAACAGATCAGTGATTAAGAGGAGAATAGAAAAACAATTCTGAACTCGTAAGTGTTGTCAGAAGTGGGTGATGTGGGCGCATCAGTCTTTAGGCTATCTGGTTTTTAAGACTGGCACATCATAGAGTCTAGGACACATCCGGTGTTGGAGAATCTAGAACATATACTAGACAAGCAAACAGAAGGCATTATCAAAAGGCTTCAACTGTAGAACAAGAGAAATTGAATTTGAAGGGGAAGATGCCAGCTCAGAGTACACAGAGGATGAAGAAATTGAAGACAATAAATCTCAAGTGGTGGAGGAGATACAAGCTTTTGTGAAGACAAAGAGATTGACATCAATGATAATGAGGAGAAGGTGGAAAAGATGAGACTTTTTCTCGTAGACCTTCATGTGTTATGTTATCTTATGCATTAGTACTACTTTGAATTTCACATCTTCATGACTTAAGTTGCATTGGGTTGTGGGCATTTAAGTTTTTAAGCTTTCGTATGTCTGTTTCTATCACTTAATAACTTTGGTACTTAATCAAGACGCAAATTACATTGAAATCTTGCTTTTGTTTTGTTTTTTAGTTATATAATTATAAATTCTTTTTGTAATTTTTTTTCCCAAACTGGTGGCATCACTTGAATGATGAGGCCATGTTGCCTCACCGCATCTGTGTGATGCTGATCAATCTGCTTTTCACCTCGGACAACACTGACAATAAAATTAGTCAACTCAAGGAAATCATGTTTACTGCTACGACTATTATTTGAATAAAAAATTCATGAACTACATTCTTCAGCACCTTATAGATCTTGTGATAGAAAACTTCCAGCAATCTAAGTTCTGCATCAGGATGTGATAAATCTACCTGTATCACATAACACAAAATATTAATTCAAATACTTTCCATAAAGCAGAAACTACATGTGTTGACACATACTACAACAATAATGCAATGGTAGAATATATCATGTTCAACAAAAGGTATGGTTATAAAGAAGATGCTCTCCCCAAATGGGGAAACATGTTAAGTCCTTGTTTTGCTGATTCGAATATATGAAGGACCTCATTGTATAAAGAAATACTACCACATCCTAACAGATGTTCGCTTCAAATAGATGATCGCTTCAAATAGATGATAGGATAGTTAAATCCGGTCAACACAATATCTCACCACAATAATATAAACAAATCCGGTTGACGAGGACCACAAATGATTAGATAAAGGAAAAGTCCCCCTACCCGAGTCCCCCCGCTTCTCACAATCAAACTGCCTCTATAAAAAGGTGACTAGGGTTTCTTAAGTTTGAGTTGCTTGCATAGAAGAATTAAGGGTATCTGAGTCAACTATATAAGGCATATCAATGATATCATCCATCTTAGGATTTAAGCTAATTATTATTTAATTAGGATATGCAGAATTTGAGTGTTTTTAAT
The DNA here is from genome assembly GCA_029884605.1 of Ormosia emarginata. Classification (NCBI taxonomy): domain Eukaryota; kingdom Viridiplantae; phylum Streptophyta; class Magnoliopsida; order Fabales; family Fabaceae; genus Ormosia; species Ormosia emarginata. Next base: position 20,941,987 of record JAQQTP010000071.1, on the reverse strand, counting down.
TATTTTACATTGGAAGCGTTCCTGTTATACATAAAAAAATATCACAGAATATAAATCTGGTGTGGGGGTCTGCGTATAAAATTTATCTAACTTGTCGTATGCACATAAGCCATACACATACCCAAGAATATAAGAAGTTTTTCAAATTCAATTGTTTTCCATAAGGAAATTTTAAAAGGTAATCAGCGCGTTTAAAATCCTCCATGAGACAATAGAAGAAATAATCATGAAACCAGAGTGTTGGATTAGGCAAACAAGCTGGAATGTCAATGTGTCTTCAAGTCTGAGTAATCAATATGGCTTACAGGATAATATATCAACATTGATTATATGGTTTACCTTTGATTTAAGATCATTAATGACATCTTCCACTGCACTCTGTTTCGGTAATCTAATAGTATGAATCACCACCTGAGGAAGGATACCTCTGTTAGAAGTATAAAACTTAATATAACACAATTACATTGTGAAAGGTGAATGAAACCACTATACTCACTTCATCCTTGGTAGCATGATAGAAAGCAATTTTTAGAGTCTTTAGGCATTGCAATTCTGGCAGAGGGATATCCAATACCTCATAGTATAGAATATCAGAAGTCTAAGAACAAACCCAAAAGAAAATTATTAGAATATCTACAAAATATCTTAAGAGGGAGAGAATAATGCATAATAGATTTGCATAATTTATGTTATTTTAGGGATAATTGTGTTAACTAATTTTTAAGGATCTTATCTACTTACCTTTAGTAAGTTATTTGTTCCTTTATTTGATTGGGACTAGGAGTCTAGTAGTTAACCTAATTCGTAGTATAAATAAGCATTAGTGCTTTGTCTTTTGTGTCACATCAAATCAATATCAATCTCAGATTATTCAATAGCTTATTTCTCTCTTTTACTACTTCTCTACCTAAACCCTATAATTTCAACAAAAATAATTTACAATATCAGAAGCCCAAGTAAAACAGCCATTTTGAAGTCCTTGCAAATTGCAAGGATTTTAAAATTTAACAGAGTCAATTAAGAAAGATTTGCTTGTAACTAATACCTGATTGTAGTGAACCAGCATGTCAGACAAATGTTCTACTCCTCGGTACTTGATAGGCTGTGGTTTAGGTTGCTGGGAGTAGCAGTTATGAGATGTGAGTCTGATTTTAGAAGGATCATTCAAACCAAGATGTTGAGCAACTCTTATAACAACCTCGTCATATGTGTGAAGCTTTGACCTAGATGGAGATTTTAATTAGAAGATATATTTTAATTAAGGGTAAATATACTTGCAGGTAGAGATTTCTTGGCCATTCAGAAAAAGTTACAATGGGACCAAGGTGTTATCCAATGGGTTGCATGGGAGCTTGTCAAGGGCTGTTTGTGCAAGTATCATTTTTCTATAATTTTTATTTTTTAGGATAAAAAGAAGAATTTATTACGAAGAAGACAAGGAATTACAAAGAGAGAAGAGGATAAGGAATCCTCCAAAAAAACAAAAGAACAAAACATAACGGAAACATGAAAAAAGAGAAACTCAATGCAACAAAGCTTCCCAATCCCTCAACATATCTGTTAGAGAAACCCCATGAAAAAGGCCATGAGCTTTGCAACAAATAGATGCCAACCGCCTAATCTTTCCCCAAATGAAATGATGTGTGGAAGAAACCTCCATAGAAATATGAGTTCCGCTCTAATCAAATACACCATATTGTAGCATAGATTACATTTATCCTAAGATTATAATTATAATTTTAAAAAAAAACTAATTGTAGGTACAAAAGAAACTTACAACTCAAGACTGAATTCATCCTCTTTTGGTTTCTCCAAACACCGGAAGCGTACAACCTGCAAATCAAAGTAATGTAATCAATTGAAAAGGACTTGAAATATTAGGCTAAACATAACTAGTCCCCAAACACCAAAATTATTTTTGCTATATGGAAAAGCAACTGGACCAGATAATATACCTATTGAAGTATCATAGTGCCTAGGAGAGAAAGGTATAAGGTGGCTCACATAGTTGTTTAACAAGATAAAAAGGTATAAGAAAATGGTAGATGGATGGAAAAAAAGCACTTTGATCCCTATTTATAAAAATAAGGGAGATATACAGAACTATGCGAGTTACAGAGGAATTAAGCTCATGAGTCATACTATGAAATTATGAGAAAGAGTAATTGAACAAAAATTAAGACGAAACTCACATTTCAGAGAACCAATTTAGTTTTATGCCTGGGAGGTCAATCATGGAAGCAATATACCTTTAGCGAGGTTTGATGCAGAGGTATCAAAGTAAACGAAGAGAACACATGGTTTCATTGACCTTTAAAAGGCCTATGATAGGGTGCCAAGAGACAACTTATGGAAGGCACTGGAGAAGAAGGGAGTTTATGTTGCTTATATTCGGGTCATCCAGGATATGTATGATGGCGTTTAAACTAGTGTACAGACACATGGTAAGGTCACAGAGGATTTCCTTATAACCATAGGTTTACTAAACATATCTAGGAGTCAGTGCCTGAATGCATGCGTTTTGCAGATGATATAGTTCTAGTAGGCGGGTCGAGAGAGGGAATAAAAGGTAAACTAGAGTTATGGAGGGAAGCATTGGAATCATATGGCTTCCGTTTAAGCAGAATTAAAATGGAGTATATAGAATGAAAGTTCAGCAAGACGCACACTGGCATTGGCCTGGAGGTGAAAGTTGGAAATCATACCATATCACAAGTCACACAATTTAGGTATCTTGGATCTATCATACAAAGTAATGGAGAAATAGAAAGAAATGTAAATCATAGGATTCAAGCTCGGTAGATGAAATAGAAGAATGTTTCAAGTGTTATTTGTAATAGAAAGGTGCCTCTTAAGTTGAAAGAAAAATTTTACCACACAACCATAAGATCCTAAGAAGTGTTTGGAGAATTGTGTGTTTGCTACACAAATGATCATTGATATATATACACTGATTACAATAAATAAAGAGTGAAATTACAGGGATATTAATTTCCTAAACTATAGCTAATAGATTGACAACTAATATAAACATGTGCTAATATAATTTCCTAATCTAACACTTCCCCTCAAGCTGGAGCATATATGTCGTATGCACCAAGCTTGTTACAAATAAAATCAACCTGAGGCCCTCTAAGGGACTTAGTGAAAACATCAGCTAGCTGGTCTTTGGAGTTGACAAAGCCAGTAGTAATCTCGCCTGAAAGAACCTTTTCTCTGACAAAATGACAGTCAATCTCTACGTGTTTGGTCCTTTCCTGAAAAACTGGGTTAGAGACAATATCTAGAGCAGCCTGGTTGTCGCATATTAGTTTCATGTCCTTGACATATCCCAATTTAAGTTGTTGAAGCAATTGCTTCAGCCATGTGAGCTCACAGGTTGCCGCTGCCATAGCACGATACTCATCCTCTGCACTGGATCTAGCCACAATGTTTTGTTTCTTGCTCTTCCATGAGATTAGGTTGCCTCCAATAAAGACACAAAATCCTGAAGTTGAGTGCCTATCAGACAGTGAACCTACCCAATCAACATCAGAATAACCAACAACTTTAGCATTGCCTTTGTCTTCATAAAGTAAGCCTTACCTGGTGCACTCTTGATTTATCTAAGAATGCGAATCACCGCGTCCCAATGACTATCACAAGGAGAATTTAGAAATTGACTCACCACACTTACAACAAAGGTGATGTCGGGTCGAGTTACTATAAGATAGTTAAGCTTACCAACTAGACATCTATATCTACTAGGGTCTATTAGAGGCTCCCCCTGACCTGGTAGTAGTTTAACGTTAGGATCCATGGGCGTATCGCTAGCTCGACAATCCAACATACTTGTTTCTTCAGATTGAGTCACCTCAATCCCCAGAAAGCATTTGAAAGGATCCAAATCTTTAGTCTAGAAGTGGTGTGACAAATGCTGCTTAAGCTACTGAATGCCAACCTGATCATTGCTTGTAATGACAATGTCGTCGACATAAACCACCAGATAAATGCAAAGGCCAGGTGAGGAGTGTCGAAAGAAGACAGAATGATCAGCCTCACACCGAGTCATGCCGAACTGTTGGACAACAAAGTTGAATCTTCCAATCCAGGCACAGGGAGATTGTTTCAGGCTATATAGTGAGCGACGCAATTGACATACGAAGTCAGGTGTGTTGTGAGCAATAAAACTAGGAGGTTGCTGCATATAGACCTCTTCCTGTAATTCACCATGTAAGAAGGCATTCTTAATGTCAAGCTGGCGAAAGGGCCAGTGGTGAATCGCGGCCATAGCAAGAAAAAGGCGAACAAAAGCAATCTTGGCCACACGGGAGAAGGTATCTCTATAGTCGAGGCCGAAAATCTATGTGTAGCCCTTGGCAACAAAGCGAGCTTTCAAACGATCAACGTTCCCATCAGGGCCAATTTTGACCGTGTAGACCCATCGACAACCAACAGTTGTCTTGCCAGAAGGTAAAGGGACGAGGTCCCACGTACCAGTGGAGTGTAAAGTAGCCATTTCATCAACCATTGCCTGTCGCCATCCTGCGTGAGAGAAGGCTTCACCTATAGTTTTGGAAATAGAAACAGAAGACAAAGAAGACGCAAAGGCATAATAAGAAGGAGATAAACGATGATAGCTCAAATGACAAGCATAAAGAGGGTTAAGATTACAAGTAGATCTAATACATTTGCGTAATGTTATAGGCAATTCTAATGCAGGAGGCGGAGCAGGAGAGCCCAATGGAGTAGGCAGTGAGTCATGTGAAGGACTGTGGGCAGAGGTAGGACTAACGGGAGGATCAACAAGGTCGACGGGTGTATCAATCGACTCTAAGCACAGTCTTCGTTGATACGTAAGCAACGGAGGAGCTGAGGTTGGTGGTGGATGGATCGGAAGGAGAAAGTGACCAATGGGAAGCATACTGCCATTGTCATGATGCACATCTGAATCGGTTAAAAAGAAAGGATGGGTCTCAAAGATCCTGACATCATCCGAAACAATATATCTCTTGAGATCAGGAGAGTGGCATCGACAGCCTTTTTGCAACCGGAAGTAACCAAGGAAAAGACACTTTAGGGATTTGGCAACCAATTTATCTTTTCCTGGAGTAAGGTCATGGACAAAGCAAGTACACCCAAACACACGGAGTGGAAGAGAGTAAAGATGTTGTTTAGAGAAAATGATACAATGAGGAACCTGATTTTGGAGGACGGAAGAAGGCATGCGGTTAATTAAATAGCATGCAGTAAGAAGAGCATCCCCCCAAAAAAGGAATGGTACATGGAAGTGGAGGAGTAAAGTACGAGTTGTTTCAACCAGGTGTCTATTTTACCTTTTGGCTACGCCATTCTGCTGTGGGGTGTGAGCACAGGATGATTGGTGTCAAATACCCTATGAAGTCAAAAAGGATTGAAAAGAGGCAGAGAAATATTCACGTGCATTGTCACTTCGCAAAGTTTGAATAGGAGTACCAAATTGGGTTCGAATCTCTGAAAAAAAACCTTGGAATATTGAAAACAATTCAAAACGACGTTTCATTTAAAATAACCAAGTACAATGTGAAAAATCGTCAATAAAAGTAACAAAGTATTGATATCCCAAAGTAGAAGTGACATGACTAGGACCCCAAATATCAGAATGAACTAAAGCAAAAGGAGACGCAGCTCGTTTATTGACTCGATCGGGAAAAGAACTACAAACATGCTTTCCCAATTGGCAAGACTCACACTCTAGTGTAGACACTTTAGAAAGACCAGGAACCATGAGATGCAATTTTTGTAGGCTAGGATGTCCCAAACGTTGATGGATAACGATTGGTGATTCAACAACAGAACAAGTGACGGGAGAAGCAGGTATGGTGAGGTGATACAATCCTTGAGACTCACGTCCTACTCCAATCGTCTGTCTGGTACCCCGATCTTGCACAAGAACTGAATCATTAACAAAAATAACAAAGCAAGGCAAGGTGCGGGTTAGTTTGCTTATAGAAATCAAATTAAAGGGACAGCCAGGCACAAAAAGTACAATTTTTAAGGAAAGCGTGGGAAGGGGATTGGCTTGACCAATTCCTTTGACTATGGTTTGGGAACCATTGGCCAAAGTGACACTAGGGAGTGTATCTGTACAGGTGAGGGAAGAAAAAAGAGATTTGTTACCAGACATATGATCAGAAGCACCAGAATCGAGAATCCAAGATCCAAGGGAAGAGGTCTATCAGATAAAGGCAACAGGATTACCGGTCTGAGCAACAAAAGCGACAGACATAGTGGACTGATGGGCTACTTTGAGCTAGATATACTCATTATACTCAACGGCAAATAGGGAAACATCTTCAGATGATTCAGATGGAACAACCTAAGCAACATTCACACTTCTGAACTACTAGTTGGCTTTAGTTCTACATTGTTCCTCAATGTGACCAAAGCGTTTGCAATAAGTGCAACGAGGACAGGAACAGTTACCACCTCGACCTCCTCCACGACCACCCCGATTGCTAGATTGGGAGACCAGCGCGGAAGAATCAGCAAGAGCAGAGGGTGAGGCAAAGACCGAAGGAGTGGAGATGCGCAACAGCTATTCGGAGACGACATCATAGCTTGGAACCGAAGAGCTTGAGAGAATCTGATTGCGAACCAAGTCAAGTTCAGGTGGAAGACCGGCAAGTGCAAGGACCATAAAGAATTTTCCACGTTGTTCCGCATGTTTGTCTGCATTGTCAGTGAAGGGCATGAGAGCATCAAATTTAGCAATAAGATGATCAAGCTTACCTAGATACGTCTGCATATCCATGTCTTGTTTCTTAGCAGCCATCAAGCTCGAAACAATGTTGTACAAGTGGTTGACATCATTGGAGTAAACCTTTTTGGCCTTGGTCAAAACATCATAGCACGTGTGGTAAGAGCGGTATTGCGACTGGAGTTTGGAATCCAACGAGTACCATAGCACACTACAGAGGGAAGCGTCCACTTGTTTCCATTTGGCTTGGTCTTTGGTGGGAATATCCTTGGCCTGCGTGACTAAATGATCATGGCGGCCTTACCCTTCAAACCATAACTCCATAGCCGCGGACCAGGAGTTGTAGTTGGCGGAACCCACTAATTTTTTGCAAGGAATGAGTGGAATAGAGGTGAAACTGACGGCTGAGGACACGTCGGAGGGATGGCCAAAGGTGGACTTGCGGCTTGGGGGTGGAAACGTGACGAAGTGGGGCTGGTGATGGCAGGGGAAGACAAGAGATGGAGAGACGAGACCGACGATAGAAGCGGCAGTCGAAAAGAGGCTTAGACGCACCAACACGCGCAATCAGAAAGGCGGCGTGTGTGGATCTGGGAGAACACGTTGCCAGCGCATAGAGGAGCGTGTGAGAAGCTCTGGGCTTGGGCTTTTAGGGGTAGGCCGATCCAGAGGAGGTGCGGCTTCTAGTGGTGGTGGTGGCGGCCAGAGTAGGCGTCGGAGGCAGCGGTGGATGGTGGCGGACAGGGTAGAAGAGGCACGGCGAACCGAAATGAAGACACAGTTGGCCAGAAAAATTTGTCACTAGAGGACAGTGGGTCCACTGGGTATGTAGGGTCCTAGGGTTGCCTCCTTTTTAGGCTCTCTGATACCATGAAGAAGTGTTTGGAGAATTGTGTGTTTGCTACACACATGATCATTGATATATATACACTGATTACAATAAATTGAGAGAGAAATTACAGGGATATTAATTTCCTAAACTATAGCTAATAGATTGACAACTAATATAACCATGTGCCAATATAATTTCCTAATGTAACAAGATCAGCGATACTTTACGGTACTAAATGTTGGGCACTAAAGTGCCAACTAGAGCATAAGATAAATGTTGCAGAAATAAGAATGTTGGGTTGAATGAATGGTCATACAAGAAAAGATAAGATTAGAAATAAATGTATTAGAGAGAAAGTAGAAGTGGCACCTAATGAGAAAAAAATGGTAGAATCGCACCTAAGATGGTTCTGATATGTGAGAAGAAGACCAATAAAAGTCTTAGTTAGAAGAGTTGATCAGATGGAGGAATGTCCAATAATTAGAAGTAAAGAAAGACCAAGAAAAATCATAGGTGAAACCATTAGAAAAGATTTAGAATTAAGTGGCCTCTGAAGATTTGGTTTTTGACAGGACACAATGACATCGTTTGATCCATGTAGCCCAACCCCACCTAGTGGGAAAAGGCTTTGTTGTTGTTTTTAATCTTTAGCCTTTTGCAAGAGAAAATCTAATGAAATCAAATAAACGAGTAACTTATGTTTCTCTTTTTTCCCAAATTTATTAAAAATTAAAGAAAGATGAAAACAAATAATCTAACCATGAGCAACAGAAGAAAAATAAAATCAACATTAAGACCAACAAATGAAACGACAAAGTCATCTGATCTGCTCAAAATAAGTATCAATGACAACCCCAAAATAAACCACAAGTTGAACACCAATGAGAAGCCACATAAATAACTATCACAAACTAATGGTAGTGATAAAATGCTAACTTTATGATACTATATTGCCACTTAATCCATACACCACAATAGAGAATATAATGTGATGCGGTAATTTTTACTAGAAATATGATAGGAAACCAATCTAATATTGCAGAAAACTAGCAATTAACCCAGAAATTACAGAAACTGAAATAAGAAAGAAACAGAAACAGAAAGGTTACAGAGACAATGCTAGCTCTTCGCGCAGCTAGCTTCCTCTCAAATCCTAATCCTCAACAGAATTCTTGCCTACCTCTTTCCTTCCCCTTCTCCCCTTTTTATCATAACTGATTTCCCTCTCTTTCCCTCTCTCACCTGCCACCTCAGCATTCTGTTATGCACCCACTACATCAGCATGATTATTACCCACGTGGTCTAGCATAAGGGATGTCTAACAATACTCCCTCCCCCCCAAAACAAAAGATTCACCTTCCCCAAGGAGAAGGTTTAGTAAGGGTTTCCTTATTTAATTAGGTTATTAGTCTTATGTTAGTAGGCTTGGGCCAATACTAGTAGTGTTAGTATTTGACCTAATTACTAGTATAAATAGGGGGTATTTTGTTAGTGTTTTGTATCACAATCTCATCTTATCAATAATATTCTAGTTTATGATTGCTTAGTCGTCTTTTTCTCTTTTCCTTTCCCTAACTCTAAACTCATAATTCTTCAACATGGTATCAGAACAGTACCATCCATCGTAACTTGTATCTACGTTTCCACTGAAATGAGTTCCCTGCAACTCCGTATATAAGTCTTTTTGTTTGTCCTTAGCCTTATTTTTCTAATAGTAAGTAATTTTTGTTTTATTTAAAAAAAAAAAGAGAAAAAAAAAATAAAGAAAATTGGCCACTTTTCTAGGCAACCACACTTGGACTGCCACCTGAGCACATTCAGGCGAACCAGGGGAGGTCGCCGGCGAGGTTCAACCCGACCAGCAGTGGGAGGACGACCAATGACAGCTGGGTTGAGCGGCGGAGGCGGTTGGGTTTTGTACATTTCGCATGGTCCGCAGGTTTTGAAGCTGCACCCACCCTTAAAGTTGTTGGGTGTTTGATTTTCCAGCCAGGGTAGCTCTGATCTGCGACCAACAAGGTAGACAGTGGCCGGAGATCATGTGATAGCTCCGGAGATGTCGTTGGTAGTGTGATTTCAGACCTGGATTGCGCATTTTTCTCTGTTCACTCATTTTTGGAGGCTATGCATCCTTTGTTTGGTGTATGTTCGTTGGTGGGTGCTCTCTTTTCCAGCACAGATCATGTCCCCAGTGACCGGAGATCTGGTGATATCTCCGGCGAGTGCTGTTTTAAGCTGAAGTTGCGATTTTTGTGTTGTTGGGTTCATTTTGTGTCATTCTTGTGTTTAATTCAGAGCCCAAGTCCATTAGATGCAATTTGGAATTTGGTATTTTCAAGCCACTTCTGTTGTCCTTTGACAAAGGTGATTGCAGCATAGTCTGGCATTTCCAATAAGTTTCTGCTGTTATTTTGGAGAGCCCTGTTTCAGGGGGAGATTTAGATTATGAGTAGGTTTTCTGTTTCTGATTTTGGCTTCTAATTGAGGTGTAATAGATTCTAGTAAGATGGATCAGGTTTGGATTGGTGCTAATTTGAGGTGATTTGGATTTGAGGTTTGGTTTGTTTACCAATGGTAGGTTTGGTGAAGTGGAGTTGTTGCTTAGATGAATGGTAATTGTTGGAAATAGATAATTATGTTGGAAGTAGGATATAATTATTATTCCATTAATTAGAGTTCATTGTATCTTAGAATTCATTGTATCCTTAGGATTCATTGTATCTTGGGAATTAATGCTAGAATTAATTCCCCTTCTTGTAAATTGTATTGATCATGTATATAAATAGATTTTCTGCTAAGTGGATTACTCACTCAAGCAATTCAGAAATCCTCTCTAAGTTCCTTTGATATTCAAGTTGGTATCAGAGCGGGTTGATCCCGCTTCTGATCTCTCAACCCGTACTGTTCCTACACTGTTCAAGCAACTGTTACCAAACTGTTCACGCGACTGTTCTGCTACTGTTCACGTCACTGTTTTGTTACTAAGTCTAAGTGCTCTTGGAGCCTCTATCATTCGATTCTTTAAGTATTTCTATTTCTGATTTCTTTTCTACCAAATGGCATCAGCAACAAGTTCTGACAAGGGCCAAAAAAGTCCCATCTCATTTGCCTTTTTCGGAACTCCTTCAATTACTTATGTGAAACTTAATGACTTTCCGGGAAAAACTGTCAATATGTCACAAATGCAGGCACCGAATACCGCAAAGACGAATGATTCTCCACAAGAAAATAAGATTCTCTTATCTGATTAATGAGTATAAGGAGCACCTCAAGTTAAAGACGACTTCTAATAATGTCTTATCCTCAGTACCTCAATCTGGTAATTCCGCAGTTTGTTTTTCTCAATCTTTTCCTTCTGGATCCTGGATTTTGGACTCTGGTGCATCAGATCATATTACAAGTAATCCTTCATTATTTTCAAATTTATCTCCTACAAAGATTCCTCATTCAATAACCCTTGTAGATGGTTCGAAAGTTCAGGCCACTAATTTCTCCTCTTCCCTCTTCAAATTTAGATTCTGTTCTTCTCATTCCTGGCAGCCCTTTTAATCTACTCTCAGTTAGTAAATTGACTCTCACTTTTAATTGCTCAGTAACTTTTCTTTCTGATTCTTTCTATATTCAAAACCGGAGTAGGGGACAGATGATTGGCAAAGGCTCTGAATCACGAGGGCTCTATTATCTTCAACCTTCTTCCTCAACCATCTGTGCTATAGCTGATTCTCCAAGTATCCTTCATAATCGTTTAGGTCATCCAAGTTTAAATAAATTGAAGAAAATGGTTCCTAGTCTTTCTCATTTACAGTCCCTTCAATGTGAATCTTGTCAACTTGGCAAACATGCCCGTTCTTCCTTTCACAATAAAGAAACAAGTCGGTCCAAGTCTCCTTTTGAGTTAGTTCACTCAGATATCTGGGGGCCTAGTCGCACTAGTTCAATTCTAGGCTTTCGTTATTTTGTAACTTTCATTGATGACTACTCAAGATGTACTTGGATCTACTTAATGAAAGATCGGTCTGAACTGTTTGAAAACTTTCAAAAATTTTGTTCCGAGATTTCTACTCATTTGGTCGTACAATTCACATTTTAAGAAGTGATAATGCAAGAGTACTTTTCTACCTCATTCAAGTCTTTTACGTCCTCAAAAGGTATGATTCATCAATCTAATTGTCCACACACACAACAGAATGGGGTTGCAGAAAGAAAACATCGACATTTGCTTGATACCGCCCGTACCTTGTTACTTCAAGCAAATGTTCCTTTAAAATTTTGGGCAGATGCGGCTCTTACTGTAGGTTACTTGATCAATAGGATGCCATCTTCTGTGTTGGATAACCAGATTCCTCATACCATTTTATTTCATGATGAATCTACATATAAACTTCCTCTGTGCATTTTTTGTTGTACTTGTTTTGTTCATGATCTGTCTCCAGGAAAAGATAAACTCACTGCTCGTGCAATTAAGTGTATTTTCCTTGGATATTCTAGAGTACAAAAAGGTTACAGGTATTACTCCCCTTCATTACATCGTTTCTTTGTTTCTGCAGATGTGACTTTCTTTGAAGATTCTCCATTCTTCACTTCAAAGGAAGAAACAATCACTCCTTCTACAATTTTACCTGTTCCTTTTCTCAGTCCATCGACCACCACTCAAGAAGATAATTCTTGTCCATTGGTCACTTATCATCGTCGTCATCATGAACCTTCCACATCTCCACCAGATCCCAAGCCCAGTGTTTCAGCACCTGAACCATCTTCTCAACTGTCTCCGGATCTGCCTTCACCCATTTCTAACTTCCCAATTGTTGTTCGTAAAGGTATTCGTTCCACTCGTAATCCTCACCCTATTTATAATTTTGTTAGTTATCATCGTTTTTCTCCTGTTCAATATGCTTTCACCTCTTTCTTATCTTCTGTTTCTATTCTTAAAACTGTTCAGGAAGCTCTTTCCCACCTAGGATGGCGGTAGGCAATGACTGAGGAAATGCAAGCTTTGGAATCCAACCGTACTTGGTCTTTGGTTCCTTTACCTTCGGGCAAAAATCCTGTGGGATGTCGCTGGGTCTTCACTGTAAAAGTTGGTCCTAATGGTACTGTGGATCGTCTTAAGGCTTGTCTTGTAGCCAAAGGTTTTACTTAGATTTTGGGGCAAGATTATGGTGATACCTTATCTCCTGTTGTGAAAATAGCCTCGGTCAGGGTGTTTCTATCCATGGCAGCCATGAATCAATGGCCTCTACACCAACTAGATGTCAAAAATGCTTTCTTGCATGGCGACTTGACTGAGGAGATCTATATGGAGCAACTTCCTGGGTTTGTTGCTCAAGGGGAGTCAGGTTTGGTTTGTAAACTTCACAAATCACTATATGGTCTTAAACAATCTCCCCGATGTTGGTTTGGACGATTCAGCTTGATTTTACAAAAATTTGGAATGATCAGAAGTGCAGTGGATCACTTGGTATTTTATAAGTATTCATCTAATTTGTGTATCTATCTTGTCGTTTATGTGGATGACATTGTCATAACAGGAAATGATCATGCTGGAATTCAGCAATTGAAGGAGCATCTATTTCGTCACTTTGAAACAAAGGACTTGGGCAAATTGAGATATTTTCTGGGGATTGAAGTTGCTCAGTCAAAATCAGGAATTGCTATCTCCCAAAGAAAGTATGCTCTTGATATTCTTGAAGAAACTGGAATGCTGAATTGTAAACCAGTTGAAACTCCCATGGATCCAAATATTAAGCTCCTTCCTGATAAAGGTGAATTATTTTCAGATCCAAGCAGATATCGAAGATTAGTAGGAAAGCCTAATTATCTTACTGTTACCAGACCGAACATCTCTTATGCTGTTAGTGTGGTGAGTCAATTCCTAAATTCTCCCCGTATTGATCATTGGAATGTAGTCATCAGAATTTTGAGATTCATTAAAGGATCACCAGGAAAAGGGATCGTATATGAAAATAGAGGGCATAAGGAAATTATTGCCTACACTGATGCAGATTGGGCTGGATCTCCATGAGATAGGAGATCCACCTCAGGATATTGTGTTTTCTTTGGAAGAAATCTCATTTCATGGAAAAGTAAAAAACAAAATGTAGTCGCAAGATCAAGCGTTGAAGTAGAATATTGAGGCTCTCACTACATGTGAATTAATATGGCTAAAGCAGCTCATTAAAGAGTTAAACTTTTGTGAAGTTGGAACTATGAGATTAATTTGTGATAATCAGGCAACACTCCATATTGCTTCTAACCCAGTCTTCCATGAACGAACTAAGCATATAGAGGTTGATTACCATTTTATTCGTGAGAAGATTGTTTCTGGGGAGATTACCACATCCTTTGTCAACTCAAATGACCAATTGGTTGATTTGCTTACCAAAGCTCTTCGGGGACCAAGGATAGCTTATATCTGCAACAAGTTGGATGCTTTTGATATCTACGCTCCAACTTGAGGGGGAGTGTTGGAAATAGATAATTATGTTGGAAGTAGGATACAATTATTATTCCACTAATTAGAGTTCATTATATCTTAGAATTCATTGTATCCTTAGGATTCATTGTATCTTGGGAATTAATGCTAGAATTAATACCCCTTCTTGTAAATTGTATTGATCATGTATATAAATAGATTTTCTGCTGAGTGGATTACTCACTCAAGCAATTCAGAAATCCTCTCTAAGTTCCTTTGATATTCAAGTGTGATTTTTGGTTCAGGTTTGGGTGTGATGTGATTTGTTTGGTTCCATCTCCAACACTTGCGTGCTAACAATGTGTGTTTGGGCTAGTTGTGCTATGAAGGAGGCTTGGTGGCTGAGTTATGGTTATGTCTATTTGATATCATTGAAGGAGGCAGGCCGAAGTTGTTATTCTACCTAAGTTTCACTGTTCTTCTTGTGTTTCTTTGTTCTTGTGATTTTCTTGGTGCACCTTGAACTTGGACGAAAGGGCTACCCAATTAGAGACAAATAGCCACCAATGAGGTCGAGCCGCCCTAGAGATGTTAAAGGAAAGGGTTGTCTATTAGATGGAGCCACCAAAAGGAAAGGGCTATAAACGAGGTGGAGCCGCATTAGATTCTCACTGGCGATGGTGTTGCAAGTTTGGGAGCAGAAGTTTCCAAGTTTCTCTTCTCTTCTTCTATGACATTGGGTGATATAGTATTGCTTCTCGGTGATTCAACATCTTTTCTTCTTCCTTATGTCGTGTTTGAATGGGTCAACATCTGCAATTGTGTCGAGTTTCTCTGTGATAGCTTTGAATAAAGATGGGTTTTGTTATTTGTTTTCTTATGTGTATGGGTTTACTAATTGTAACAAGCTAAAACTTAGTAGCTTTAGCTTGAGGGGGAGTGTTAAAGAATATTTAGAATATCTTTATATTATCTTAGAATATCTTTCATGATTTGCTTCCTTATTTAATTAGGTTATTAGTCTTATGTTAGTGGGCTTGAGTCAATACTAGAAGTGTTAGTATTTGACCTAATTATTAGTATAAATAGGGGTATTATGTTAATGTTTTGCATCACATTTCATCCTATCAATAATATTCTTAGTTTACGATTATTTAGTCGTCGTTCTCTCTTTTCCTTTCCCTAACCCTAAACTCATAATTCTTCAACAAGTTGAAAACAAACTCCCACCGGTATCTCATTGCTTAAAGCATAATGACCAACTTATGCATGAACCACGAAAGCTTCAACCATGGTCCCTATAGAATATAGAGATGATTGAGGAATTGTGTGCCTTATTCACACACATATAAACTTATATTTATATACACTGTGGTACATGAATGTATTAAGTATAAATGCTAATTCCTATGAATACACTAAGTCCTATGAAGACACTGAGTCCTATGACACGTGTAACATATGAAACATGTGAAATATGGGCTTTATTCAAACACTCCTCCTCAAGTTGGAGCATATGTATCATATATTCCAAGCTTGTTACAAATAAAATCAACCTGAGGCCCTCTGAGGGACTTAGAAAATATATAAGCTAATTGTTCATTGGAGTTGACAAAACCAGTCATGATCTCGCCTGAAAGAACCTTTTCTCTGACAAAATGGCAGTCAATCTCTATATGTTTGGTCTTTTCATGAAAAATTGGGTTAGTAACAATATGTAAAACAGCTTGGTTGTCACAAATCATTTTCATTTCCTTGACGTCTCCCAATTTCAGCTGCTGAAGCAATTGCTTTAGCCACGTAAGTTCACATGTTGCTGTTGCCATAGCGCGATACTCAGCCTTTGCGCTAGATCTAACAACTATATTTTGCTTTTTACTTCGCCATGAGATTAAATTAACTCCAACAAAGACATAATATCCTGAGGTTGATCTTCTATCTGATGGTGAACCGGCCCAATCAGTATAAGAATAGCCAACAACTTGAGCATTGCCTTTGTTTTCATAAAGTAACTTTTTCCCTGGTGCAAACTTGATGTATTGTGTCGTACTCACACACGTATAAATTGATATTTATATACATAGTGGTACATGAATGTATTAAGTATAAACACTAATTCCTATGAATATGCTAAGTCCTATGAAGACATTAAGTCCTATGACACATGTAACATATGAAACAAGTGAAATATGGGCTTTATTCTAACAGTCCCATTGATCCTCACCAAGTCCCACAGCAGAAAACAACAAAGAGAACAACTGGAAAGACATGTGCCCCTTATTAACAATAGCTAGAGCAATAGCTGCAATAGTGGCTTGAAAGCCAATCCCTCCTCTCTCCTGTCAGCCCTGCAGAATCACAGTCACAGCAGTTGACCACAATGCCTAGCAACAGGGTCAACTTGGCCATAATCATAATGACCCGTAAGGCCAACAACTAAAGCAATCACCAAAACCTGAGCATAGCTTCCCAAAACATCACTAACTATAGCAACATTTAAGAACCCAATAAGAGCCTGTAGCATTCCACATACAGCAAGTTGGCCCTGGTT
This sequence comes from Ormosia emarginata, assembly GCA_029884605.1. Taxonomy (NCBI): domain Eukaryota; kingdom Viridiplantae; phylum Streptophyta; class Magnoliopsida; order Fabales; family Fabaceae; genus Ormosia; species Ormosia emarginata. Next base: position 20,925,474 of record JAQQTP010000071.1, on the reverse strand, counting down.
CCTCACGTTGAGTAACACAACATCAAGCATCTTTTCTCCAATCCCATAGGATGTCAAATCTTGATCTTGTACCAACTGCCACCAGTTCCTAAATTGCTTAAACAAGCATGCATGACATCCTCAAAAATTCATGAACTTGCTTAGGTATCAATCAGATGAAGAACAGGATGACAGGAGTCAAGTACGATCCTCCAAGCTTCACCACTTTGGGTTATAATTGCCTTCTCAAGAATGATGTTCAGCGCCAATCCACCGTGTGGAGATTTGCAGGGTTTTCACCGACCGACATGTTTGTGTCCGAATTAACCCAGATTATGCTGGCAGAGCTAATACAGGGGCCTCCTTTGATTATTGTTTTTAAGAACTCTGCAAATTATGTCATCCAGGATGTTTGCAGTTTTGTCTAAATCATTAACACCACTACCTTGCCAAAGAAGTGTTAAACATGGTGCAAAAGAGTGTGGAAAAGAGCATGACTCATCTAAACACAATTTAGTCCCAGTAATGAGGGCACCCGGGACCAGAGGAGATCGGATTGGCTCATCAAAACCAGAAAACCAGAAAGAATTTGTCTAAGCTTTTCAAACTTCTTCTGGGTATTGCCTCGAACATGCCTTACATCTCTTGTGATTGAACTTAACTGAGCTGTCTCACTTTCCAAACAGCCACAATTTAAACCTATCTTCCTCTCCATTCACGCCAACATCCATCTTCATCATATTCTCCTCCAGAACACCAGCTAAATACAATTCATTCGTCTTGAAAGCTTGACTGTCCTTTTTCCAATTAAAGAACTTAAGTTCTTCTGCTTCAACAGGATTGAGTTTCAGCTCCTGTAATGCCACCTCGTTCCGGTGAATATGGTCACCTTTACTATTATTAGGGATTTTCACCCCCACTTCATGAGATCCATCTCCAATCATTATGTTGGGGCACAGCCCAAATTATACTGCAGTAGTTTTAAAGGGCGGGGTCTCTATGGATGCAGTTATATTCTCTGTTCCAGCTTCAATTAAAGAATTGGGCTGTTGCCCACCCACCATTGAGCCCATTTCTCTTTTTTTTTGGACCCCCTTCCTCTCTTTAGTGAATTGGGCCTGACCCATTAGGTTAAGAAAAGAACCCAATTCCCATAATTCCATTCCTGCCCATGCTCCCTTCCTCCCATGAGCAGTGCTACTGGCCTGAGGTTGTGGTGTGGCAACCTTCTTTGCCCACATCTCAGCTGCAGGTGGCCCATCGGCGGCTGTACAAGGATTAGGATCTGGCAGTCCCGGCAGTGGAAACTTCGCTAGCATGCGTGAGATCCAGAGCTCACTTGCAGTAGATGATCCATCTGCCTCCATGAACAGATCTGGATCTGGCGGTTCTGGCAGTGGAACCTTGGCTGGCATTCTCGAAACCCAGAGCTTTATAGCACTCACGAGTTCCTCTCTTTTCAGCTCTCTCATCGCAAGCTCCTCTCCTTTCTGCTCCCTCATCGCGAGTTCTTCCTCTTCCGTCGTCTCTGGTTCTGGCTTCTCAGTCACAAAGTCGAAGGGCATTTGTGAGTCTCGATCGGGAGTGTCAAGATCAAATTGCTCGTGGTTGTTGATGGTCAATGTCACCTCCTTTCCTAGAGAGGTCTTTGGCTTCTCAGGTTCTTCTTCCTCATACTTAACCCAGACCGGTTGATTCAGATCATACTCAGGTTGGAAACATTTGTCGTTTGTTCATGGCCTTCATGAATGTCTACCAAGTCACAATTGGGTTGCGCCACTCCCACTGCTGGTACCAAATGAGAGCTCAACCTCTCAAAGCCTTGACGACTTCCGGTAGCTTATCCGCATACTGTGTCCCCTTCTAGTCAAAGTGCTGAACAACGCTGATCATCCATCCTAAAGCAGTATCCCCATTGAACACCGGAATCTCCAATCTCATCTGATGACCCAGAAGCTGCCTCTCCCATTTATCCAGCAACTTCTCAATTCACTCCATCCTGTCCTTCATTCTTTTTTGAACTGTCCAGGGCTCCTAAGATCGGGAGCTCTGACACCAATTTACAGGAACTGACTCTAATATTGTGGAAAACTTGGAATTAACCCACAAATCACAGAAACTGAAACAAGAAAGAAACAGGAATAGAAAGGTTATAGAGACTATGCTAGCTCTTCGCAGGGCTACCTTCCTCCCAAATCCCAATCCTCAACTGAATTCTTGCTAGCCTCTTTCCTCCCCCCTCTCCCTAACTGATTTCTCTCTCTTTCCCTCTCTCACCTGCCACCTCAGCATTCTGTTATGCACCCACTCCATCAGCATGATTATTCCCCACGTGACCTAGCATAGGGGATGTCTAACAAAATATCACGACCTTTTCTAATTTAAATCAAGGCATAAATTCCTCTAGTGTACTGTTTTTCACCCTAAATTAGTTAACATTCCCAATTTCAAGTTTAATGTGAAGAATTAAATAGAAATTGATGATGTGACAGCCATGTGGAAAGATTCCATGAAGAAAGCAGCAACCCAGTCATGTCAATGCATGAGTGGAATTACTTGGAATGCACCAGACATAGTTAGAATCGCATGATTCGATACAATTTGTATCATGCGGTGAATCACATATGGCTATAATGATTCTGTATTACCGATACGATTCGCACGATTATACCATTCGGTGATATTTTTCCTTTTTCTTTTCACCAATATTCTCATTTGAGAATTCAAAGGGACTTTGAGGCTTAATAAGAAGAACTAAATGGGTGATTGGGCATTCACGAAAAACAGTTTTCACACAAAGGCAGTCATTTTGTTTTTAGTTCTTCTGGTGCAGAGTGTTCGTGCAGTCACTCTGTATGGCTTCTAAGGCTAAGAAGAAGGGGAAGAAGGATGTGGAATCATGTTTTAGGTGTGGAACTATGAAACACGGGTACTTCATAATATCTGTCGTACTCATGTCGGATACGTACCCGTAGATACTCGGATACTTGATAAATGTTAGTTTATTTTTTTAACAAAAGTCATATCCCCGTACTAGTGTCGTATCCGACACCCGTATCCGTATCCATGTATCATAGGTGTCGAATCGTGTATATTTAAGTTTTTGTTAATGCATTTCTAAATTGAACAATACGTTATGATTCACGATTCACGATTCAAAAATCGAACAAATGATTCTCTATACAATTCACAATTTGAAAACTATGCACCAGAGACTTTTCAAAGAGCACTAAAAGAAAATTTTCCGTATTCAGCCACATTCTAGATTTTGAAGAAAGTTTCCTATTACACTTCACTTTCCTATTTGATAAACATGCCCCCTTAAACAACATTAATTAAAAGGGTGATGCTATCATTCGCTCTTAGTATGTGAACGACGCAGCCGTGTATTGGCAAATATTAAATAAGTAATACACAAGATAGATTCAAACATCATTTGCTTTTGTAACTAATGCCGAGTTCGAGCATTTGGTAGCATTTCCCTAGTAATAAATAGAACAGCACACCGCATTAGAGAAGGATGCGCAGTATTAGGAGAGGAGGAGAAGGGGAAAAGTCGAGAGCTAGCAGCCATGTATCCCATAGGTTTTTTATCTCCTTTTCCTTATTTTTCAGTTCCTATGATGATGCTTATTTTTACAAATCTGGTTTTGTTTTCTTTTAATATGAACTGAATTCTTGTCACTAGGGCAAGGATGCAGCCTAACTATGATACTTTTATTCTAAGAATTCAATTATGCAAGTTTAGTTTTATTAATTTCAGTATTCATTACTATTCTTAATACTTTCAAATACTTGGCTAATGTTTGAATGTGTTGATTATATTGAGACCGTGAGGTCCAATTAAATTCTTGACCAAGAGAGGTGCATTTTTTATAGCAAATTCCACTAAACATGTGTCTAAATTTATCTAAATTCACAAAGTGTCCGTTTGACTCCTGAAATTGAGCATAAAATTAGAACTTAGAATTGAAATTAAACCTCTTAATTCCAATTTTTATGTTTGGAATGCCATTTAGAATTGAAATTGAAATTTCATAAACCAATTACATGGAATTGAAAAACAACTAAGTTAAATTTTTCTCAATTCTTAGCTTATACCTTAAAAATTATCAATTCCATAACTTAAAAATTAAAAACTCTCTCTCTATCTCTTTCTCCACATTTATTTATGCACAATCATATTTATTGAGATTCTATATTTATATAGAAAATTATTTTTATATTTATATAAAAATTATTATAATAGCTATTTTTTTTCTAAAAAAATTCATGAAAAATTTCTTTATGGAAAAAACTATGCCTATTATATTATAAAAATACTATTGTATGAATATTTTTATTAATTTTAATTTTGTAAAAAAAAATTAATGTTTTAAATCATACCTTTAAACAATAAAATTATAATTAAATTTAGAATTACAATTTCTTATCTTAATTCTTTGACAACTCCAAACATAGAATTTAAGATTCTGGACCAATTCTACTTCTGAAGAATTGAGATTGAAATTAATTCTATGTTTCAATTCCAATTCTATTATTCAAACGGACCCAAGAGATTTTATTGATGAAGGAATTAAGGATATGTGAAACAATTGACTAAATTAGGCAATTTTAATTGGCAAGTTGGTAAACTAATATTGATTAACATGATCAAAGGAATTCACACGGAATAGTTATGGTGAAATCCCATGCCTTAGTATCTTAATCTAAAAACTTTTTCCCTCACAACTAGTAAGTATTTAATTTTTATATAGTATCCTATGCTGAGCTTTGTTGCAAATTCCTACATAGCCGGTCCCAAGCCCGGATAAAAGAGGAGGGTTGTGTTAGACAGTCGACAATTAACGTAAAACTTTGTCGAATCTTTATGACATGGATCAAAGAAGTAATTGTGTTAATGCTAGGTCGTTGCCCTAAACGCTACTGTATGGCTCGAACGGTGTCAAATGAGCAAGAAGAGCCACCGCATCCGCCTTGTAGTGAAAAATAAGCAAGGGTTCCCACATTTTCGTGAACGGGTGTGGGTAAAGAAGTTAGTTCACAAGAGTAGGATGCGTTTTGGAACTTGGAATATAGGCACACTTACAGGTAAATTAATGGAAATAGTTGACACCATGATTAGGAGGAGGATTAATTTTATGTGCCTACAAGAAACTAAGTGGGTTGGAGAAAAGGCAAAGGAACTCGACACTTTGGGTTTTAAGCTTTGGTACACTGGCAAGATAAAATCTAGAAACGGGGTAGGCATAATAGTAGATAAGAATTGGAAGAATAATGTTGTGGATGTGACAAGACTTGGAGATAGGATTATAGCTTTGAAGTTTGTTGTGGAACAGGAGACTTTTAATATTATCAGCGTATGCACCCCAAGGGTTAGACAAGCACTACAAAATTAAATTTTGGGAGGATTTAGAAGGTTTAGTGCAGAGAGAATACCATTGGGAGAGAAGATTTTTCTAGGTGGGGACCTAAATGGTCATGTGGGGAGCGAATCTAGGGGGTATGAGGGTTTGCATGGGAGTTATAGTCTAGGAGTAGTTAATGCAGAGGGCGAAGCGATTCTAGATTTTGCGGTAGCGTTTGATCTTACAATAGCTAACACTTGTTTTAGGAAGCGGGAAGAGCATCTTATCACATATAGAAGCGGGGGTTCTTTCTCTCAAATTGATTTCTTTCTATTAAGGAAATCTGATAGAAAGATTTGCATGGATTGCAAAGTCATCCATAGAGAGAGCTTGACTACCCAACACAGGGTTTTGGTTATGGATGTACGAGTTAAGATGAAAGTAAGGAGAAATTGTCGAGACAGAGAGCCAAGGATCAAATGGTGGCAACTAAAGGGCGGAAAACAAATGCTCTTTCAGAGGAGGAGTATGGAGGAAGAGATTTGGGAAGTACAAGGAGTGCTAATGATATGTGGAACGAGATGGCTAAAGGGATTAGGAAGGTAGCAAAAGAGACACTCGGTATTTTTGGACCCAAGGATAAAGAATCTTGGTGGTGGAACACAAGTGTACAAGATAAGGTTAAGGTTAAAAGGGAATGTTATAAAGCTTGGCACGTGTGTAAAAATGATGAAAATTGGGAAAAATATAAGGCAGCTAAAAAAGATACTAAGAAGGCAAAGTTTAAGCGGCGCGAAAGCTAAAGCGTTTAATGGGTTATATCAATCGTTGGGCACCAAAGATGGAGAAAGGTATATCTACAAGCTTGCTAAAAGTAGGGAAAGAAAGACAAGAGACCTGATCAAGTGAAATGCATTAAGGATGAAGAGGGTAAAGTCTTGGTTACTTTAACAAGACATCAAAGATCGATGGAAGGGTTATTTTCACAAGTTATTTAATGAGGAACACGGGGCATTAGGAGACTCAGACATTCTAAACACTAGAGAGGAAGACCAAAATAAAACATTTTATCGTAGAATTCGGGAGTTTGAGGTAAAAGAAGCATTGAAGATGATGGATAATGGAAAAGCGGTTGGACCAGATAATATACCTATTGAGATATGGAAGTGCCTAGGAGATAAAGGTATAAGCTGGCTTACAAAGTTGTTTAACGAGATATTGAGGTCTAAGAAGATGCCAAATGAATGGAGGAGAAGCACTTTAATCCCTATTTATAAGAATAAGGAGATATACAAACCGCAAGCAAATTACGGAGGGATTAAGCTCATGAATCATACTATGAAGTTATGGGAAAGAGTCATTGAAAGGAGACTAAGACAAGAGACTCATATTTCGTAGAATCAATTTGGCTTTATGCCTGGGAGGTCAACCATGGAAGCAATCTATCTTCTACGAAGATTGACGGAGCGGATCGGAGGAAGCAAAAGACCTACACATGGTTTTCATTGATCTGGAAAAAGCCTACGATAGGGTACCGAGAGAAGTCTTGTGGAAGGCTTTGGAGAAGAAAAGAGTTCGTATTGCCTATATTTCGAGCAATCCAAGATATGTATGATGAGGTTAAAACCAGTGTGAGAACACCGAGTGGGGTCACGAAGAGTTCCCTATAACTATGGGATCGCACCAAGGGTCACTTTGAGTCCTTATCTTTTTACCTTGGTCTTGGATGTCTTGATGCGCATATCCAAGAGCCGGTGCCACAATGCATGCTTTTTGCGATGATATAGTCTTAGTTGGAGAGTCGAGAGAGGAAATAAACGGGAAGCTAGAGTTATGGAGACGGGCTTTGGAAGAACATGGCTTTCGTCTAAGCAGGAGTAAGACGGAGTATATGGAATGTAAGTTCAGTAAGAAACATGCTAATGCTAGCTTAGCGGTAAAAATTGGAGATCATACCATACCACAAGTTACACAGTTTAAGTATCTTGATCCATCATACAAAATGATGGAGAGATAGAAGGAGATGTAAACCATAGGATTCAAGCTTGGATGAAATGGAGGTGTGCTTCAGAGTTATTTGTGATAGGAAAGTGCCTCTCAAGCTTAAGGGTAAATTTTACCGCACAACTATAAGGCCAAGAATGTTGTATGGTACTCGAATGTTGGGCGGTAAAAAGCCAACAAGAGCACAAGATCAGTGTCGCGGAGATGAGGATGTTGCGTTGGATGTGTGGCCATACTAGACAAGATAGGATTAGGAATGAATGCATTAGAGAGAAAGTAGGGGTAGCACCTATTGTGGAAAAGATGGGAGAATCTCGCCTTAGGTGTTTGGACATGTAAGGAGAAGACCCTTAGAAGCTCCCGTAAGAAGAGTAGATCGATGGAGAATAGCCCAATAATAGCTAGAGGTAGAGGAAGACCAAGAAAGACTATAGGTGAAACGGTTAAAAAGATCTAGATTTGAATGGCTTTTCTTCAAGACTTGGTTCATGATAGGACACAATGGCGTCGTCTGATCCATGTAGCCGACCCCACCTAGTGGGAAAAGGCTTGGTTGTTGTTGTTGTATAGTATTTTCGATTTTTTAGATAAAATTGAAGTAAACTGATTTGATACTTAATAAAAATTACTCATCCTTTTATCACTTGAATGATTTCGAACACTTGCAAAAATTAGTATCATAATGCTAATATTTTTTAAATATTGATATAGTATATCATCCGGTACCATATCTTACTTTTGAGATCAATACAGGTATGCAAACCAGTATCTATGCAACCTGGATAATAATTTTAAAAACAAAGCATTCATATTAAAAGTTCAGTAATTATATATCTTTTCCTTTTTCTTCGGGTTTAGCATCTGTCTATAATTTTTGCTAAGTGCTAAATCAAATGAGTTTAAGGAATATGCCCAACCCACTTGAGTTTAAAACAAAATTCTTTCAAAAAAAAAAAAAGAAAGAGACTAAACCAGCAAAACTGTAACATTTCCCATTATCTCCAAATTTTTTCTCCTCTTTCCAGGCATCATGCCAAAAGGAACAATATCAAATAGTTCTGCATCTCCATCTATCCCTCTCTTTCCAAAACTAAGCCATTTTCAAACTATCCATAACTCACGATGCAGATCTGGCTATGGAGGAGTACTAAGCATGCAGATGTGAAACCTTACAGCTTAAATGGATGGATAGAGGTCACAGGAATATTCATATAAAGGTTACACCGGTTATTTTGCAGTATCCATGCATCTTAGAACAGGAGATATTGAAATTGAGGACACAACAATTCAGGGTTTATAGAACAAGAATTATATCCTATTATTAAAAATGTTCATACCTGACGATTATGCACATATTCCAAATACGAAGGAACATCTGGATAGCGAAATTGCTCACCACTTCCAACTTTAAAGGCCTTCTGGTAGCAAATAATATCACCATCCTCAAGCTGCCCAGAAACAAAAGGGTGGAAGCAATAGTCACAAACAATTAGGTGTGCCCAATAGAAGCCAATCTAGGTTGGAGTCTTGGAGATTATTGATTGTAATAAACCCAACCCAAAAAAAATACTTCAAACGACACTAGAAAACACTGGAAAACAAATCTACAGTTAATCACGTATAATTTATACCTGACTGGCACGGAATGTGGAATTCTTGTCAACATGTTCACACATGACATGAGGTTCAAATTTTATTTCCTGAATGCGCATGACACGATGACAGAGTGTAAGCATTTTTGCTCTCCCTTTAGATTGCAATCATGGAAAATAATGATACATGAGATGCAGATTGACTAACCTCAAAAAGTTCAATTTCTTCATCAAGAGCAAATCCCGCCATTTCATTTAGTCTTGTCAATATATCCATGGGCTTCCCACTAGCTGTCACATAAAACCTCCCAATATACCTGAGAAACAAAAGCAAAGGCATTTGAGTAATTAAATGTAGTTTCAGTCTAAAAAGTAATAGAAAGAGCGAGTACCGAAGCTTCTCAAGTGAAGGGTCATAAAGTTTAAAAAATATCAACACATCTTCTTTTGACTTCTCAGGAGGAGGAATAGGCCGGAAATCCTAATTCATTGTGCAAGGCATAAATAACAAATCTATGTCAATTACAAGTCAGTTGAAAAGAAAGAATATATACGTTTTAAAAGTCACTAGTCACTATCAGATTATCAGGAACGAAGATGAAATTATAAAGAAAAACAGTACCTGCCCTATTTCCAATTCCAAAAATAACTTCAGCTCTGCATTATTTGCCTTATTGGACACTTCTCTTAACTGTCCAACCTACAATTGACAAGTGTCACAACACAACTCACACATATCATGATCGGCAAGATAATCATAAAATATACTCAATAATGGAGATAGCACTTTGAACAATGAAACTTTCACTCCCACTCTCAATCTCACTCTGTTTACTTCTTTTTTTTTTTTGGAGTTTACAATGAAACTCAAAGAAGTCAATAATCAATGTTTTCCTAGAGCAGCAATACACAATTATTAGTACAAATAAATTTTAACAAAATGGACATTCTTCATTTGAAGTTCGAGGAGGATCACAAATCTGTATGACAATAAATATAGGATACTAAATTTCAAGAACTCAAAAGCCCCATCATATAAAAAACAAATAAACTTCAGAACATGTCAAAATAAGAGAAAACGGTCCTATTCCTACAACAAAGCCAATTTTATATTTCCAGTACAAATATAAAGAAATTTATTTCCCTTCTTCATTTTGTCTCAGTGGACCTGTGGAACCATTTCCACTAGTATGCACGAACAAGGCATCTATATTATGGTATCCTCCATCTGATTTACTCTTCTTACTGGGGCATCTAATGGTCTTCTTCTCACATGACCAAACCACCATAGGCAAGATTCTACCATCTTTTCCTCAATAGATGCAAACTTACTTTCTCTCTAATGCATTCATTTCTTATCCTATCTTGGCTTGTATGTCCACTCATCCAATGCAACATCCTCATATCTGCAACACTAAGCTTATGCTCTTGTTAGCTCATTACCGCCCAATATTCAATACCATAAAACATCGCTAGTCCTATAGCTATACAGTAAAGTTTTCCTTTAAGCTTGAGAAGCACCTTTCGATCACAAATAACACCTAAAACACTTCTTTATTTCATCCACCCAGCTTGAATCCTACAATTTACATCTCCCTCTATTTTTCCATCATTTTGTATGTTAGATCCAATATACCTAAACCATATGACTTATGATATGGTAGTCAAATTTCCTTGAATAATTAATAGGAGAAAGAAATCAAAACATTAAAAGAAAAAAATACATTCGATTAAGGTTAAGAATAAGATATTATACTTAATATAAATTCATGCCTGCCACCCTGCAATTTATGGACACAAAGCATTGGAATTTGGGTGAAGTACTCACAGATTGTGTTTCTTCCTGAGGTGTCAATGGTCTATTTGGCCGGTATGTGTGATTTTGGCGCTTCGCCCACAACCAAAAACGTTGGTACATGACAGGTATACCAAACTCTCTAGCAACTTCTTCCTGATAAAAGCTTCATTGTCAGAAATATATGAAGAAAATATAGAATCAAATTCTGTTTCATCAAATATCAGAAGAATTACAGGTTAATCAACAATGTCACTAGACGCTAAAGTGGACAATGACTATGAAATTGAAAACCATGCCTGCTATCAGCAAAAAAGGGGCACAGCAATTAAAATGAGAATTCCAAAACATTTAAGCAGCTATGAATTATCTAAAAATACAGTAGGGGCCCATAGTTATTTTAGCTGCTCAAAAGAACTGACCAATCCCTAGTTTAGAGAAACTTTATTCAGCAAACCCAAATATCAATTCTAGGCACCATATATACAAGGAATATTTCAAAATCACATTAATTTTACTAACAAGACTATGATCCCACGAAGCAGAAAACCAGTACAGGATTGTTTACTACTATATTTCCTTACTCCTGTAAAAGAAAGATCTTTAGGAATATAGATGAAAATTGAGTGTAGAGGCAACAGATTCAAAATCATCCAACCAGAGTTGTCAACGGCATATAGAAGCAAAAAATCTTATCTGCCATAGTTTTCGCGGCGGATGACATGGTGCAACTAAGATGAAGCAAGGTGGCCATATCAGGAAAAAAAAAAGAAATTTTATGGACTTATAGAAAGAGAAAGTAAATAGAATGACCAAATAGTGTATATCAAGACTGATGAACATAAGAATAAGAATTTCAACCAAATTAGCTAATCATAAAGGATAACACAAAGTCTCGCAAACTCAAATATAAAAGTAGAAAGAAAGAACACATAGTCACAAGACAATTACATGCGAATAATGACATCATTAAACAGGAAGGTAGTCAAAATCGAGATCCTACCTAGGATTGGGGAGGGGGGTTTAAACACGTAATGCATGAGATGGTAACACAGATTGTATGATCCTACCTAGCATACATATACGCATATATATAATAACATAAAGAAGTAAAATAAGCATTAGATTCACTTTCAGTAAGCAACATATTTGTAATTATAGGATTTTGACAGACATACCCATGGCATCACAGTCACATTTATAGAAATCTCATACTTCCATAACCAGACATCTTAAACTTGCAACAGTGCCATGTGTGTTTGCATGAAGGAATTTGATGCAGTCACAATTTTCCACTACAGTAATTTATATCATAAATTGATTCATGTGACTAAAAGATGATATCAATTGCCATTTGAAAATGAAAGAGTTCATAGCTATTGAGAGAGAGAGAGAGAGAGAGAGAGAGAGAGAAAACTGAAAATGTAACTCTCATTAACAGAAAAGGTGAGATCTGAAACTGATCTCAACTGCTTTATACAAGAGCCTAGATTATTCTAGAGTATCTAGAAGCTAAGTCTTAACTAAAGTTACAGATGTAACAGTAAACAGATAACAGAATTATAACAGTCACAACAGTAAAGCTATTAATCATAACTGTTGAAAACTATATAAATAATGCTTAGATTCGTTGTATAGGCTAACTAAATCATAACCAAATACGGTAATTAGGATCTTTTGTAATCATTGTATTTATTACAATAACTCTATATAATTCAGCCTCTATTGTGTAATTCAAACACACAGGTTTCTCATATGTCTCTCTATTCTCTCCTCTCTTTCAACGTGGTATCGAGAGCCTAAAGAGAGACATCCTTAAAATTGTGCACGCCCAGTGAGCCCACTACTTTCCAGTAAAAAAAATTTCCGGCTAACTGAGTTTCCACTCTGGTTTGCCAGCCTTTCTCCCTATGTTGTGTCCTCTTTCCAGCAGACCTATCTCCTTTGTTGCTGCCCGCCATTGCCCGCTACCGTCAGTCGTCGTCCAACTTTCTAGCCAGCGACCTTTCCGGCCAACAACCCCACCACCGGAATTGCCTCTCCCTGTTCTTCCTCTTCTTGTCTCAGTTGAATACAATACCCCTCAGCCACCTCCTGCTGGAGAACCCCCACCAATCATACGCCCCTTTCAAGTCTATCATCGTCGGCCCCAACCACCTCCACCGCCACTACCTCCACCAAAAGTTGCAGAGGTCATTACGGACTCTCCTCCGGAACCAACTTCTTTACCAGCTCCAGCACTGGCTCCTAAGTCTGACCTTCCCATTGCTCTCCGAAAAGGTATACGGTCTATTCGTAACACTTCTCCTCACTATGTTACTTTGAGTTATCATCACCTATCTTCTTCGCATTTTGCATGTCTTTTTTCCTTGTCTTATGTGTCTATTCCTAAATCTTTAGGTGACGCTTTATCCCATCCTGGGTGGAGACAAGCTATGATTGATGAAATGTGTTCCCTTCAGAATAATGGTACTTGGGAACTTGTTCCTCTTCCTCCAGGGAAGTCTGTTGTAGGCTGTTGGTGGATCTATACGGTCAAGGTTGTCCTAGATGGCAAGCTTGATCGCCTCAAGGTGCGTTTGGTGACAAAAAGGTATACACAAATTTTTGGCTTGGATTATGGAGACACTTTTTCGCCAGTGGCGAAGATAGCTTTTGGTCGGCTCTTTCTATCTATGGTCGCTATTCGCCATTGGCCCCTTTATCAATTGGACATCAAGAATGCTTTTTCCATGGTGATCTAGAAGAAGAGGTTTATTTGGAGCAACCACCAGGATTTGTTGCTCAGGGGGAGTCTTCTAAACTCGTTTGCTATCTTCACAAGTCCTTGTATGATGATAGACCCGCTATCTCTAAGTTTTATTCGAGAAAGAAGAAAATAGAAAAGGGTAGAGCTGCACACGTGGGAAACAAGGATCTAATGGGAATTGAAGGAAATGGGCAGGTCATGATGTTGAACCATAACAGAATGGTGAGCTGGCAAAAGTTAGTTGGAAAAGAAGAGAATTCTGTTGAGAGGAATGAGAATGTAGAGTGGGAGGTAGGGAAGAGTGAAAAAAACATGTTTTGAGTAAGATTTTGGAAGGAGGATCAGACCCCTCAAAGAGTCTAGACTATCTCTACGTTTTCTTATTTTTCTGCTATTTCTTCCTTAAAGTGTAGTCTATATCTGGACTAATATCACACTAATATCAAGTTCAGATTATTATCCAGTTACCTTTAATACAATTTTGATCTAATTTCTATCAATTGGTATCAGAGCTCCCGACCTGCTGGGTGCCAAACTGAAAATGATTCCAGTGTTTGACGGAGTAGAAGCTTACTGGTGGTTGATTACTAGTACCAATTACTGGTGCTTAAGGAGCTTCAATTTGGGGATATTATGCAAATGATGCTCATTTGTGATCAGTGTTGTCAAATTGCGGCCATGGCGGCGCCATGGCGGATTGCGGTGGCGGGATTCTTGGAATCCGCCATTCGCCAGCCACTGTGTTGCGGTTTCCACCTTGTTCGAAATGGCGGCCGCCACGGACCATGGCGCCATGGCGGTCATGGCGGTTCATTGCTGAAATAGCGGCTCCAGATCTTTTTTTTTTTTTTTTTTAAGGGGCCTTTGAGGGTTTTCAACCTTAGGGATTTATAAAATCCCTAACCCATTCGAAGGAGACCACTCACTTTCAGCCTTTGCCTCTTGAGACCTCCTCCCACTCCCACCCACCTGCCTCCTCCATCATCTCCGACGACTGAGCGGTGGGACCCAAGCATCTCCGGTGGCCGACGACCTTCTCCGACGGGGTAATGACAGAATGTCTTTTTTCACGCCTCTCCATTTTGGGTTTTACACTCTCAACTCTCAAGCTCAACTCTCTGTTTTACACTTTTTAGTATTGTTAGTTTTTATTTTCTAGTGGCCTTATGCTTAATTGCTTATGTTATGACTTATGAAGACTTTGATTATGTTTATGACTGAGTTATGACAGTTATGTTTTTCCCTTATGCTTTTGAATTGTGACACTTTTTGATGAATTTTATTTGATAGAATATATTTCTAATTTTATTGTACTTGGTGTATGTTATTAGTTTTTATTATTTATTATATTTAGCATATTTTTTAATATTTTTTCTGTATATATTTTATTTTTTTAATCAGCCGCCATGCTTCCGCCATTTTCCGCAATCGCCATCCGCTATTTTGTATGGCGGATTTTTGGCTTTCCGCCATGGACCGCCATCCGCCATTAACAACACTGTTTGTGATAACCAAGCTGCATTGTATATCTCCTCCAATCCAGTGTTTCATGAGAGGACCAAACACATAGAGATAGATTGTCATTTTATTAGAGAGAAGATCCTATCCGGAGACATCACCACTAGCTTCATCAATTCAAGTGATCAACTAGTGGATGTTTTCACTAAGTCTTTGAGAAGTCCTCGGATAAGTTATATTTGTAACAAGTTTGGTGCATATGACCTATATGCTCCAGCTTGAAGGGGGGTGTTGAAAACTATGCAAATAGTGTCAAGATTCATTGTATAGGCTAACTAAATTATAACCAAATAATGTAATTACAATAATTAAGATTTGTAATCTTTGTATTTATTACAATAACTATATAATTCAATCTTCATTGTGTAATTCAGACACACGAGTTTCTCATATGTCTCTCTATTCTCTCTTTTCTTTCAACAATAACACGCTCTAGAAAATAATTCAAAATGAGGAAAAATTTGCAAGAATGGCAAAAGAAATTGACAATAGTATAGATGGCCAAACAATTGAAAGATGCTATGCAAATCGGATGATAAAACAATAGTTCATACCTTAAAAAGGATAAAGGGAATTTGTTTTCGAATACGAAAACTTCTCACTTTATCATGATCCACTAGATCAAAGAATACATCCTTTCCAATCTGTTCGTACAGATCTGCATCGCGTGCAACCTGGGGGCCAACAAATCAATAACTTATCATTGAACCAGCTCATGGGACCCATTTATACTATAGAAAGCATCTAAAGGTAGAGAATTTTGAACTGGGAAAGGAAAGATAGAGTTGTAACCTTTATGATGGTGTACAAGTGAGCCTCTGCCTTCTCCTTCCTCTTCTGCTCTTTTTCTTCTTGTTCTTTCTTTAATCTTACCTAAAATGAAAAGTTGAAAGTGAAGCATTTTTACATCGGAAATGTAACAAAAAAATCATATGACATCTGCAAGTCAAACATCTTACTCTAAGGTGTTGGGCAATGTCCTTCTCATCCACATTACAAATTATCTTGTCCTTGTCACTATCGCGTATATAGACAAGCATATACGCATTTGAGTACCTCGTAAACTTAAAGGGAGAGTTGTTGAACCCAGGGTTGGTATGAGGTAACTGTAGACAAGAAGAAAAATGAAGAAAACAACAAAAAGATATGATGACAATGTAAAAAGAAAATTCACTAAGACAAACAATGTTATCCAACTATAGATGAGAGAAGCGCCAAAGCAATGTTAACAGAATATTACCTCTTCTTCACCACCATACTGTTCTTCTAAGGCCCTCTTTGCATCTTCTTTCGTTACTCGTTCATCATCAAATTTAAACCTGAAACAAGCAAGTTTTGTTGTGTTTTAAAATAAAAAATCAGTAAGATATAATGAAAAGAAGAGATACGATCAAAACAACTAAAAATAAGGGAATATCTATCACGCTAGCCACCCCTCCTATCAAAAATAAATATAGGATCAAAACTATCAAAAATATACATACCAACTACTTAGCTCAATGAAATCATGTTAAGAGTGAAAATATAAGGGGATATCTATCACACTAGCAATCCCTCCTATGATAGACATTTTTTGTTGTCAAAGAATGAACATAGTACAAGGGAAAATTAATTAACAAATTTAACCAAAAAAAAATAACAATTATATTAATTAACAATTTTATAAAAAAAAAAACAATTAACAAAGAAAAACGGCTAAAAGCTAGCACTTCGTAAGGACACCCAACAAATCATCTAAATAATCTTCCAATATCACTGAAAACGTCCAGAAATGAAGCTTCCTTTCTTTCCATCTCAAAGCCCTATGCTGTGTACCTTTAAAAACTTCTTTCAGTTCAGTGAAAAGAGCATAATAAATTATCATTAAGAATAATTGATTGCAATGAAATTGTATGTGTGGATCAGTGTGTTGACTAATCATGTCTACTGTTCAAAAACCACAAGCACTGAAGCACATCAATACAAATCTCAAATTTTTTTTGTTTCCAAGATGACAATATGTTCCGAACTCACCTATCATGTCAATTTTCATGACAAATAAACAAGTGCAAAATAAAAAACAGCTAGAAGAATGAAACAATAGATATATAAATACTGAAAGATTCAAAAGATTCCTGGAAAGGATGCGTACCACTGATTTGATAGAGTTGGCCTAATATAAGCATAGTAGTGTCCGCCATGAACCCCACCACTATGAACCAAAACACTGAAAACAAATAATGATGCAGACAAGATCCATCAGTATATTATCAATTAAAGGCAAAACACATCAAATTAAGATACAGGACTCTGCCTGCTATCCAAATTCTACATCAATAATTCTTTTTGTGATGAATTTTTATTATAAAAAAAAAAAAGAAATTTAGTACGACGAAGAGAAAAAAAAATTACAAAGAATGGAGGATAACAGATCATCCACATCAAAATAGTAAAAATAAAACAATAAAGAAAAAGGGAAAACATTAATGGAGCAAAGCCATCCAATCCCTCAACACATCTTTTAGAGAAACCCCCTTAAAAAGACCATGTCTTTTGCACCAAATAGAAGCCAATTGCCTAATCTTATCTCCAATCAGCTGCTAAGCCAAAGAAAACTATTGCAGCACACAAATTTTTTTCATAAAATATTACACCGCACTATAACGAGTAAAATTCAATTCTGGTCATCAATAGATAGATCAACTCTTAACAATTCTAACCATTTTATGACTATCTCTCCATGTATATGTATACTGCTCTCACAATGAATTATATTTTTTACCTTACAAAATCTTAATTCTTAAAGCATTAGAGGAATACATCCATCCCCTATAGAGCCTGCAGTTAACAACCTCAATCAATTAAAGCTCAAATTGTAATATTTAACATGTATAAAATGGTAACAATATGAGCTTTTTAGTCTTTAACTGGCTTGGCTTGGCAAGGCCTGTCTAATATATAACTATGCACAAGTTCAAATTTTAAACTCTGTAGTTACATAGCTTCTTGCCCGGAAAAAAGGCCACTTTGCTTGAAATTCTAGGTAATGTTTGGTTTGTTTTCTATTTCCATTTTTCAATTAGTATGTTTTCATTACTAATTACAAAAATATCACCTTGTTTTCAATTTGTTTCCTGTTTTCTAAAGTTTTGTAAAGGACATGGTGAAAACAAAACGTTTTGTTTTCACCATGTCCTTTACAAAACTTTAGAAAACAGGAAACAAAGTGAAAACAAGGTGACATTTTTGTAATTAGTAATGAAAACATACTGATTGAAAAATGGAAATAGAAAACAAACCAAACATTACCTAGCATCCAGGAAATTCTGCTAAGATCAAGTAACACCAAGAAATGATTCATCTAGCTCAGCTGTTGATTGGTTGTGTTTCGGATTCCACAATGGATTCGGATTCCACAATGGACAATTGATTTATTGAACATGATGTAAATGCAATACAGAAAAGCCACGCCAACAGCCAAGTTGTCGCGTTGTACTGAATTCTACATTAATGGCACAAATCTATTATCAAACAACCCAAATTTTCTTGAAAAAATAGCAACTGTTCCGTTACAGTATATAGTACTCTACTATAATAAGACTAGTTGTGTACAGTGTGACACATTCACAAAGATTGGATTATTGAGAAGAAAAAGAATAAAAAAACCTCACCTTGTCTAGGGAAGCAGTGCATGTGTCTTATAATTTAAATTTCTTAAACTTTTTTTTCTAAAACTCTGAAGTAGAGTCGATAGTATGTACAACAAGCAGAATGTTAAGAGTTCAGCTGCAGTATTTTCAGACCTAAAACAGAACTCTGCTACAGTGCTACTTACTAATTATTTGATCTAGGCAATACTTGTTTGACTAGGTGGCAAATAAGGGAAGTAAAAATGATGTAGGATAAAAATGTTTTAATTTTGACTCATTGTTGCTTGGTAGAGGATAGAGAATCACACAGTGGGTCCGATCCTTCCCTGGACCCCACGCATAGCGAGAGCTTTATAGCACCAGGTTGCCATATGTAGCTTGGTAGAGGATAGAGAATCACTTTCAGCTCATTTTCATGCCATAGGAGTGGTAAATATTTGGAGGGCTAGAGAGTAAAGAATTGCACTTCAATTTCAAACTTCACACTTTTTTATTGTACCAAGCGTGGAGTGATTTTCATTCGAAATTCCACCTTCCCATTTTCCACCCATTCAGACAAGCATAGCCCTAGTTTCATGATGCAGCATATCAAGCATTTCCAAAAGAGCCATTCAATAGGGGAATAGTTGACACCGCAGATACATGGAAGATTTCATTGAACAGAACATCTAATTAAGATCAAAGGAGTGAAATTATCAATACCTGTGAAGTGTATAAAGGTTGCGAACGCTTCTATCTGCTTCAGGAGATAGATACTTGCCATTGTCCCTATCAAGATCTAGTTGCAAGGGGAACTCATAGCGGTCATTGATCTGTTGGCAATCAAATTAATGGTCATTCCAGAAACAGGTGTCAAAAAGTAAACGAAAATTATAAAAATAGAATAATAAAACAAGCAGAAGAAAAAAATTATCATCCATGGTATCCATGGGTCAAACATAACAACTAAAATACAAAAAATCCATACACATCTAAGACAGAAAACAACTACATAATTTATTTCAAGTAATTGATACTTGAAATCAGTTCACCATATCAGGTTCTAAACAAAGAGAGGTAACCCAAAAGAAAAAGAAAGAAAAAAGAAGAAGAAAAAAAAAGAGAAATCTTTCAAAAGCCAAGCCTCACTTCAG
Source organism: Ormosia emarginata (assembly GCA_029884605.1). Taxonomy (NCBI): domain Eukaryota; kingdom Viridiplantae; phylum Streptophyta; class Magnoliopsida; order Fabales; family Fabaceae; genus Ormosia; species Ormosia emarginata. The sequence continues at coordinate 20,905,727 of JAQQTP010000071.1, read as the reverse complement.
CTGGGTAATGGCTCCCATAACAGATTTTTGGAAGACCATCGGATACGGGATTTACCCTACTCAACAGCTTTTCCTAACCTACATCAACATTCTTCCCTGCACTATTCCTCTATAAAGCTTTTCTATCACACACAAGGTTCCAACTTCCAACATTTCTTGGGACCTCCATTTCTTTTGAAACCAGAATGAAACAAAAGCAACTGAATTGGATCACCTTTTATTGTTGCCATACGCAGATCACTTGTCTTCTGAAGCAGATAGAGAAAGAAACTAAAAAGCAACAAAGCCAAAATGGTTCACAAATGCAACAAAGCCATCGAAAGACAAGACATGAACATTTTTAGAAAGAGATGACTGCAGTCTGCAAATTTGCATATAAAACTATCCTGGATGTTAAACCCAGTCAAACCAATTTTAGAAAGATTATTATAAAGAGAAAATCAACTTCAGGCAACACCAACAAATTCATTAGCGCTACCTATCCCCAAAGCCTTCAAACAGAGAACCTTTTCTTTTTGTGTGTAACAAATTGCTCTCACAATTCCAGGCCAGGGGAGGTGGTTAGGTAAAGCCCTCCCCAAAGAGGTAACTCCAGGATTTGCAACAAAGAAATTCATACAAGAAATCCCAACTAATCCCCTTGTACGCCATTCTAAATCAATCTTAACCACAAACTGTACTTCTTACAAAAACTTAATAATCTCTGCTCACTCTCCACAAGAGCAAAAATCAAATTTTGCATACCTACCACCTACCACGGAACCACTCTGGTTCTCAGATATGGTACCCCCAAGACTTCACTGAACCTCCAAAGACTTTCATTTTCTTATTGCCACTAGTAACCATACTAAAAGAACGAAATGCTTTCACCCTAACTGTTAGAAATTAAAATATCTACTAAATAACTCAATTTTTTTAGTGTATCTTAGATTATTTTAAAATGCCATAAGAATATCTTAAAAGACAAGATCAGGATGTTGCAAAGATGAGGATGTTGCGATACACGACAAGATAGAATTAAGAACGAATGCATTAGAGAGAAACAGTAGCACCGATTGATGAAAAGATGGCAGAATCCCACCTTACGTAGTTTGGACATGTGAGGAGAAGACCATTAGAAGCCTAGGTAATAAGAGTAGATTAGATGGAGAATATCCCTATAGTTAGAGGTAGAGAGAGACTAAGAAAAACTATAGGGAAACCAATAAAAAGGACTTAGAACTAAATGGACTTTCTAAGGACATGATTTATGACATAACACAATGGCGTCTCTGACCCATGTAACCAACCCCACCTAGTGAGAAAAGGCTTTGGTTGTTGTTGTACCATACGAATATCTTAAAAGATCATTAGAATATATTATGGAATCAATTATTCATTTAATTGAGGAAACAATAACAATCTTAGGAGTTGATTCCTAATTTCATTATGTTTCCTTATTTAGTTAGGTTTAGGAGTCTTATTGTAATAATGGGCTTGGGCTTATATTAGTATTTCTAGACTAGTACTTGACCAAATTCGTAGTATAAATAGGAGTTAGTGCTTTACATTCTAAACACACCATACCAATCTGATAGAATATTATTGAGAGCTTCCTTTCTCTCTTTTCTTCCTCTTCCCTACCTAAACCCTATAACTTAAACATGATAGTCTTTATGAACAAGTAGTCAAGAATTCAATCCACCCCAACCCCCCCCCCCAAAAATTCTTCCATAAAAAAGTTTAATTTAACACAAGGTAAAATAAGCTAGCCTTTTACTTATGGGTTAGGAGATCAGTGTTGTCAAAAGCAGCTGATGCAGCCGCCTAGGTGTTGAGACGAGGTGGAAAACAGCCTCGCCGCCTCAGATGGCCTGAGGCGAAGCGGGTTTAATGATGCGGCCCTAATGTGGCCGCATCATGTATTTTCGGCCAACTTGCTTATTTTTCTTCACTTAAAATGTTCAATAGCCAATGAGTATCTAATCTAAAGGGATATTTCAGTCTACTAATACCATCTGAACTTAATATTACCTACCAATCCAACGTATAGCATGTGTTGCAACAGTGGGAGTTACAGCTGCTTGACGTAAATAATGCATTCCTCAATGGTTATTTACAAGAGGAGGTATACATGCAGCAACCTCTAGGTTTTGAAGATTCAAATAAGGGGCTGGTTTGCAAGCTGAATATGGCAATCTATGGGTTGAAACAGGCCCCTAGGGCCTGGTTTGAGAGATTGGCAGCTTCTTTGATCAGTTTTGGTTTTAAATCTAGCCGTTGTGATCCCTCTCTTTTCATTCAAATCAGTTCACAGCACACTACCTATGTTCTAATATATGTGGATGATATCATTGTGACTGGAAGCTCACCCACTTTCGTACAGCAGCTGATTACTAAGCTAAATGGAGAGTTTGCTTTGCAGCTAGGGAAACTTGATTACTTTCTTGGAATAGAAATTCAACATTTGTCTAATGGGTCTATTCTTCTCAATCAGAGTAAGTATATTAGAGATTTGCTGGAAAAAGCTAAGATGTCTGATGCCAAAGGCATAAGTACTCCTATGGTGACTAACAGCAAGTTGTCTAAACTTGGAAGCAACTATATTGATAACCCTCAGCTATAGGTCAGTAGTTGGTGCCTTACAGTATGCAACAACCACTAGACCTGAAATCTGCTTCAGTGTGAACAAAGTCTGCCAGTTTCTAAGTTCTCCACTTGAGGATCATTGGAAGGCTGTTAAATGCATTTTCCGATATCTGAAGAGTACTATTACTCATGGCCTGCTACTTCAACCTGCGAGATCATCTAGGTCACTTGCTCTACATGCCTTTTGTGATGTTGATTAGGCATCAGATTCGGATGATAGAAGGTCAACTTCTAGATCATGTATTTTCTTGGGCCCTAATCTCGTTTCTTGGTGGTCAAAGAAGCAGACCTTAGCAGCTTGGTCCAGTACAGAGGCTGAGTATCGCAGCCTTGCAGCCACAGCTGATCTGGATTCAATCACTGCTGCAAGAACTTCATGTTGCTGTTCCAGCTCCAGTTGTTCACTGTGACAATCTTAGTACAGTCCTACTTGCTCATAATCCAATTCTTCATGCACGAACTAAGCATATGGAATTGGACATATTCTTTGAACGAGAGAAGGTTCTCAACAAGAGCCTGGTGGTCTCTCACATTCCAACACAAGACCAGACAGCTGATTTGTTTACCAAACCATTGTCAAGTCTTAGAGACAAACTCAGGGTGTTTGATAAATTTGCTTTGCAACACCCACCCTGAGTTTGAGGGGAGCATATTAGAGTATATAGTATTAGCTTTGAATATTGTTTAGAATGTTCCAGAGGTCTAGTAGTTAGTTAGAATATTGTCTTATTGTGTTAGTTAGTAACAGAAACAGTTAAGTTGTTAAGAGTAGTTGAGCTTCTACTAGCTGTATAAATACAGCTGTGTACAAATGTTGTAACTGACAATTACAGTTTACAGTTTTCAGTTTCTAGAGAATTCTCATTCTCTCTCTTCTGCTACACGTTTCTGTTTTCTCTTTCTCACTTGATAAGATTTCTAGAATCAGTTACAACAGTTGTACACAGCTGTATTTATAGAGCTAGTAGAAGCTCAACTACTTTTAACAACTTAACTGATTCTGTTACTAACTAACACAATAAGACAATATTCTAACTAACTACTAGACTTCTGGAACATTCTAAACAATATTCAACAGCTAATACTATATACTCTAATATGCTCCCCTCAAACTCAGGGTGGGTGTTGCAAAGCAAATTTATCAAACATCCTGAGTTTGTCTCTCAAAGTACAAAATCTAAGACTTGAAACAGGATCTAAACTTTTGATTCCATGCTTTTATTCACAGCCTCATATCTATTCTTGACTGAACTTACTGAGTTTCCCCCTTAGTCTCCTTTTATTCTTGCCATTCTGTGTCTTACTTGGGCTCTTGACTTGCATTTGGTTGTATGTGTACTTACATTATTGAGTTTCTAGTATTGTCAATATGGAATACATTATGTTTTAAAATTATTGTCATGACTTAATTTCCATTTAAATCTTAATTAGGCTATGATTTGTCAATATATGAATAATTTCAGTTATTTTTTTAAATATCTGCATCACTTCAATGATGCAGTCGCATCGTCTCACCGCATCATACTGATGTAGCTTTGGGGATGGCCGCCTCAACCCGCTTTTTGCCCCGTGAAAACACTGTAGGAAATGTTCCTTCTACTTGTGCCTTTACACACCTTTATTGACATTCATCTTTACATAATTCTCCTATCCACAAATTTTATAATGTCCAAGATAATGTTTTGTCATGGAACTTCCACTTTTTCATAATTTAAATGACAAGGAATATTCTGAATTGGAGTGCCCTTTGGGCCTCCTTGACTCTATTCAGTTGTCTTCTCACCCAGATAAAAGGTTGGTCTGGGGTGTTTTGGTGTAAATCCTTTTTTCAATTCCTCACTCATTCATTGAATGGGGATACTTTTTCTTCTTGATAAACACTAGTGGAAATCCAAAGCTACCTCTGAGGGCAAGTCTTTTATTTGGATTGTTGTACTTAATAGAATTAATACCACTGACATGTTGCAAGATCATAAGCCAGTAGGCCACATAAGGCTCTTCCCCCCAATTCGTGTGTAACGTGTGGTGCTTGCTCAGAATCTGCTCCTCACCTATTCTTACATTGTTTTGCACAGGTTTCTTTATGGCACTGCCTATTCAGCATTTAAGTGAATGTAGGTGTGCCCCAGGTCGCTGGACCAATTCTTGATGGTTAGCTTTCACAGTTTTGGTAGACTTAAAAAGGCTAAATTTTGTGGCAATGTGCTATCTATGCAACAATTTGGTGTATTTGGTTGGAGCGGAACTCTCATATTTATAAGGTTTCTTTGGCACATCACTTGATTTGGGATAAGATTAGGCATTTGGTTTCTATTTGGTTTAAAGCACATCGCCTTTATAATGGGATTTTACTAACAAATATGTTTTGGGATGGGGAAGCTTTGTTACAATGATTTTCTCTTTTTTCTTGATTGTTTTCTGTTTTGTTCTTTTCTTTAGGAGGATTCCTTATCCTCCTTTCTCTGTAATTTTTTGTCTTAAAAAAATTATTCTTTTATCCAAAAAATAATAAGCTAGTGCGTTGTACACGCTTCAAACCCAAAGGGTTATGCTGAGAAGGCTTGATAGACAAAAAAAGACCATCCATCGCTAGTTTTTTGTTTTCCTTCAGCTTTGTGGTTTCTTTTCAAGGATACCTTGTCCTCTCTTGCATTCCCCTCTACTTATCTAACAATATTTCTTTATCTATCTAAAAAAAACATTCATGAACCTTCACCTAATAGCTCCAGCTTTTGGAATAGTTAGTCCTTGAAAGAAAGACACACAATGGAAAACGATCCACTGAAAATATGCACAACCGAACCTGCACCGAAAAAAGCTTAAGCTTTTGGGATAATTGGCCCTTGACATGTGTGACCTCATCCCATCACTATTCTGATGCCGAGTTTACAAAATGTGCAACTACTACGTATGGTATCCTATATTTTCACCTTGCTTTAATCATTAGTAGCTTTTAATATTTTTCTTGAGACTTTTTGGCCACTTGCCAGCTTCTAACCAAATTTTCTTTAGAACTGGCCGGCTTACCCATTCTTATTAAGCCCCAACCCTACTTGAGCCTTTTTCTTGCTGGAATTTCATCAATTTCATTGCTAGAAAACTCATCTGCGACTACCAACGCAGTTTCACCATTTTTTCAGTCACTTTTACAAGCGACTACATAAGACTAAGTAGTTATTCAGTATCCAGCCATACTTGTTGCCTATTGCCTTGGTTCTCACCCTCTAGAAGCTGTTTGGTTGTGGATAAGATGTGCTATTCCCCGTTGACTTGGTAATTTTTCTATTTGGTTGGATATTCATCTTGTTTGGTCTTCATTCCTAATAGGTTGCTATGATTTTTCACTTTATTGGCCTGTTAGTGCTGGTACTTTTCTCTCCGATTTCACACTATCTGGCTACTGTTAGGCCTGTTTGGCCCTAATTAGTTCTCAAGATAATGGATTTTGTTTTTAATTACTTTCAGCCCTGAGACTACCATCTCGGTGTCCTCTTATAAATCTTCATCTTTGATGAAGATCTTCCCATGTATGGTAATATTGTTGATTTTCCAAGGCTAGCATGACATTAAAGGGTAGAGCGAGAACAATAAAGTTGCAAACTTTACTCAAAAATAAATCATTCCTGTGGTGACATATCTTCCTACCAACAAATGATACCAACTTAACTTCTTGCTATCGATCATACTGGCAGTGACTTTTCTACCCATTAACAAGTCATACAACAACAACCAGTGTAGTCAAAGGCACTAAAAAGCATGCCTAAGGCGCTATGGCGAGGCGCTGCAAGGCCCAAATGCCTTTGGTTGGTTCAGGCACTGCCTCTTCAATGAGGCGTGCGCTTTTGACGCCTTAATGGCTCTTTTATCATTTGGCAAAGGCGCTCCAGGCAAGCACCTTACTCACAATTAGTTTTTTTTTTAGGACTAGGATTAGGGAATTAGTTAAGCCAAGTGGCCCAGCCCACGAAAAATTAGGTTTTACTATAAAAAGAGTGGTAGCCAAGAGTCAATCACAATCTATACTACCCCACCGCTTGACCAAAAGACATCCACAGCAAAGTACAGGCACCTTTTTTGTGGTGAACTTTAGGAATTTTAGGAACTTTAGGGCTGCCATACATCTATTTTGGTTATGAACTATTGAAGAATTACGGGTTTAGGGTTAGTGCAAGGAAAAGAGAGAAAGACAGCTAATAAGAATGACTAAATTGAGAATATTATTAGGATGATGTAAAAGTGATACAATTCTATAACCTAGTACTCCTATTTATACTAATACTTAGGTCAAATACTAACACTACTAGTACTGACCCCAGCCCACTAACATAAGACTAATAACCTAATAAGTAATAAGTCTAATATTCTCTAAAATGAACTCTAGCCTTTAAAACTTATATCAACTTATTATCATGCTTTACCAAGGATTTTAATGTATAATTGTTACTATTAAGTGTTTAATTTATATGATAAATTTATGCATAATAATTACATATTTTATTGTCTTTTAGCGCCTTTCTTTAGTTAGGCGTGCACCTTTTGGCGCCTCTCGCCTCAAGGTGTTATAAGCCCCCTAGCGCCTTAACGGCGCTTTTTGCCTTTGACTACCTTAACAACAACAAATATCTTTTCTCACTAGGTGGGGTCAGCTACATGAATCAAACGGCGCCATTGTATCCTGTCATAAACCAAGTCTTTAGAAAGGCAATTTAGACCTAAGTTCTCTTTAATGGTTGCACCTAGAATTTTTCTTAGACTCCTTCTACCTTTAGCTATTGGGCTATCCTCCGTATGATCCACTCATCATACTAATGCGTCTACTTGTCGTTTTCTCACATGCCAAGCCACCTTAGGTGAGATTCTACCATCTTTTTGTCAAGATGTGCAACAACTATTTTCTCTCTAATACATTCATTCCTGATCTTATCTTATCTTGAATGTCCACTCATCCATTGCAACATCTTCATCTTTGCAATGCTAAGCTTAAGCTCTTGTTGGCTCTTTAATGCCCAACAATTAATATAAAAAAATATCACGGGTCTTATAGTTGTCCGGTAAAACTTTCCATTTAGCTTGAAAGGTGTCTTTTGATCACAAATAACACCTAAAGCATTTCTCCATTTCATCAACACAGCTTGAATCCTATGATTTACATCTCCCTCTATTTCTCTATCATTTTATATGATAGATCCAAGATACCCAAACCGTAGTATGATCTCCAATTTTCACCTCTAAGCTAGTGCTAGCATGTTTCCTGCTAAGCTTACATTCCATATACTCTATTTTATTTCTACTTAATTGAAAACCATGTGCTCCCAAAGCATTTCTCCAAAGTTGTAGCTTACCATTTATCCCCTCATGACTCTCCCACTAAGACTATATCATGGCACTTGGATATGCTCGATAAGCACATCCAAAACAAAGATAAAAACATAAGAGCTCAAAGTTGACCATTAGTGTCATCCTATAGTCATAAGAAAATCCTTAGTGACCCCATCAAGTGTTTGCACACTAATTTTAACCCTGTCATACATATTTGTGATAGCTCAAATATAAGCGATAGTGTGATACAAACTTCTTTCTTCTCCAGAGTCTTCCATAAGACCTCTCTTGGGGCCTTATCATAAGCCTTTTACATATTAATGAAAACCATGTGTAGATCTTTTTACTTCCTCTGGTACCTCTCCATCAATCATCTTAAAATGTATATCCAAGGTAGTCAAAGGCAAAAAGCGCCCTTAAGGCGCTAGGGGCTTAAAACACCTTGAGGCGAGAGGCGCCAAAAGGCACACACCTCACTAAAGAAAGGCGTTAAAAAACAGTAAAATATGTAACTATTATGCATAAATTTATCATATAAAATAAACATGTCATAGTAACAATTAAACATTAAAATCCTTGGTAAAGCATGATAATAAGTTGATAATAAGCTTTAAAGGCTAGAGTTCATAACCAAAACAGATGTATGACAGTCCTAAAGTTCCTAAAGTTCACCACAAAGAAGGTACCTATACTTTGCAGTGGATGTCTTTTGGTCAAGCGGTGGGTCAGTATGGTCAAGCGGTGGGGTAGTATGGTCAAGCGATAGGGCAGTTTATTCTTCCTCTCACCTCTGTTTCACATAGCTCAAGCGGTGAGGCAGTATAGACTATGATTGACTCTTGGCTGCCACTCTTTTTTATAGTAAAACCTAATTTTTCATGGGTTGGGACCGCTTGGCTTAACTAATTCCCTAATCCTGGTCTTAAAAAAAAAAAACTCTAATTGTGAGTAAGGCGCTTGCCTAGAGCGCCTCTGCTAAATGATAAAAGCATCATTAAGGTGTCAAAAGCACAGAGGCAGCGCCTGAACCAACCAAAGGTGTTGGGGCCTTGCAGCGCCTTAGGTGCGCTTTTTAGCGCCTTTGACTACATTGGGCATATCGCTCCCATGGTTGACCTCTCTTGGTACTCACTATCAAATTACACCAATCATAATTTCTCTTGCCACAATCAAATCATACTTGTGGTGCTTTCTATGGGCTGCAACTATTACCAGCCCATGCAGTTTAGTTTCTCTATATTCTACAGGGTTTATTGTGTTCTCTTCCAGCCACAATCAGTTGCTCAAGCCGATTTGAAATGGACTCAATTTTAAGGGTTTTTGGGCCTCCTATGCCTCTTATTTAGAGCTAACAAATGTTGTTTGGAGAAGTTTGGGTCTTGTTGTGCACAATTGCTTGCCAAAATCTTACTTCGTCTTTCTAGCGATATCTAATCCTCCTTGGCCATGCAACATTCCAACCAGCTCTACTTGCTATGCATCATTCCAACTATCTTGATGACTAACCTTTCTAGCAATGCTCATCTCGCATATTGGATCTCCAGCGTCTCCAGCATCCTTGAGTTGTCTTTTAAGCTATGGTTTATGGAATCCACATTATTTAGAAAATGATATACTTTTAGTGTGCTTAACTGTAACAAGCTTAAAGCTTAGTAATCTTTAGCTTGCATGAAGGTATTAGAATATCTACAAAATATCTCTCAGAATATTTTTAGTGCATCTTAGAACATTTTGGAATATCTTTACAAAAAATATTGTGGAATTAATTAGTTTTTTTTATAGACAAAGAATCATTATTAGAAGAGAGAAAAAAAGTACAAAGAAGGAGGATAAGTAATCCTCACAAAAATCACAGCTAAAACCTATGAGATTGTATCATGCAACAAAGCAAGCCAATCTCTCTACATGTCTAACAAAGAAACACCATCAAAGAAACCATGAGCTGAACAGTAAAGAAAAGTCAAAAGGAGAACCCTATCCCAAATAAAGTCTAAACTTGAGAAAAGCCCCTTAAAAATTCTAGCATTCCTTTCCAACCATAAACACCACAAAATAGCGAAGATCGAGCACTGCTAAAGGATCTTTGCTTCTTTGCGGGAGCCAAAACCTCTAAACTTAGTTAGAATAAAATGATAAAAATCTTTAGGGCAGACCCATGCCTCTCCAAAACAACCAAACAACTTGTTCCAGGGATAATTGCTACAAAACAATGCAAAAAGAGGTGACACCTTGATTCCGAAGCAGAGCAGCACATTAAGCACATATCAGGAGACAAAGCAGTGAGAGGTATGCGCTTCTAAAGCATCTCGCTAGTGCTAATTTTATTAAGAACAGCGACAAAAGCTTTAGCCTTTAAGGGAGCTTTGGACTTCCAAATGGGCTTTTCCAAAAGGAATATTTCTCTATTAGGAGAATGAGTCAAGAACTGAAAATAAGATTTACAAGAGAAAGATCCAGAAGACTCAAAAAGTCCAAGTTCTAGTATCAGGAAGCGAAGAAAAATGGAAAGGTTCAAGCAAAGACAAAAGAGTCTGAAGCTCAGTAACCTCTCTATCAAGCAAGTTTCTAAGAAAATGAAAATTCCAAGAGAGATTAATCTAAGAATAAAATTACAAACAAGGGTATTATGTAAAGAAGAAAGGCGACAAAGCCTCGGAAAAGCCTCAAAAAGAGAGACACTGTCAACCCAAACATCTTCCCAAAACTTTAAACGAGATCCATCACCCAGATGTAGGGATAAAAGAGAAGAAAAAGAAGGCAATCCCTGAGAAATAAATTTCCAAGGACTAGCATGAGTCGCTCTACCTACAGAGTTTTGCTCATTCAATTTCAGTCAAACTTGACAAGAAAAACTTTAGTCTGGAAACAACATATCGAAGCTACAATTAAAGCACATCGTTTGTAGAGATTTGTTGTGGATCCTGACATTCCTCCACGGTTTCTATCAGATTTAGACAGAAATGTTGGTCATCTAAATGAAGCATATTTGGATTGGGAACAGCAAGACCAAATGTTGTTCTCATGGTTATTGTCATCGCTCTCCGATCCTCTTCGAACACATGTGGTTGGTTGTTTGCACTCATAGCAGCTTTGGGATGAAGTCCATGCGTATTTTAGGCCTCAAAATCGAGCAAAGGTGAATCAATATCGTTCTGAACTTTGTAATACCAAGAAGGGCACCCGTTCTGTTTCAGAATACCTTCTGCGAATTAAAGCACTTGTAGACTCTCTAATTTCCATTGGTCATCCAGTTTCCTCTCAAGAACATATTGATGTCATACTTGACGATCTTCCAGATGAATATGATGCGTTTGTAACAATCTTAGGAGTTGTTTACTAATTTCATTATGTTTCCTTATTTAATTAGGTCTAGGAATCATAATGTATTAATATGCTCGGGCTTATACTAATAACTCTACACTAATACTTGACCAAATTATTAGTATAAATAGGTGTTAGTGGTTTGTATTCTACACACAATATATCAATCTAATAAAATATTATTGAGAGAGCCTCCTTTCGCTCTTTTCTTTCTCTTCCCTATCTAAACCCTAAATTTCAACACTAACAAATGAATCCTTCTTTGGCACAAGAGTGATGAAAGTAATGCATCACTCATGTAGATCAAACCATCAGAATATTAGGACTCTTTGTGTTTTAGGAGTCTTAACAATTTAGTTTTATTGGATTTGGCTTGTACTAGTTGTACTACAATAATACTTGGAACTTGATTATTAGTACAAACTTCTCTTTTCATCTGTTTACCATGTTTTCCCTATAATTTCAACATGGTATCAGAATAGTACCAACCTCTATAACCTAATTTCATCACTATTCTATTGCCAAGTTCTCAAAAACTTGAAACTCCTTTTGTCTTCTTCCATGGTGTCTCTATTACGTGACTGTCTCCCTTCCTTTGGTTGAGTCTCTATTATTCTTTTGTCCTCTATTGGCCACTGAATTCTTAGTTTTTCCTCCTACCCACAGATGCCACACACGTTTCCAGCCTCTAATGCCAACATTAGTGACTATGTTCACCTTTTGTGGCGTATTCTACTCCCATTCCACCACCATCACTGGTTCTTGCCCTTCCAGTGTCCAATAATCCCACCATCGCCCTCGTTGGCCTCCAATCTGCCTGCCGGTGGAAGCTCCCGTCTGACTAATCGACCACACACCACCTATCTTCAACATCATTCCAGCCGAGAACTCCCTAGATCAGATTGCCCTTACTATTCCAATCCAACCCAAACCCTTGCGCCTCTATTGCACTGCTCCAAGAGGTGTTGTTTGGCCCTCTCTCCGCAAAGTGTAGCCGTGTTTGGCTCCATATCAGTCTGATTCCCTGTGTGTTTAGCTCTGTTCTTGCATGGGTTGCTAAATCCCAACTCTATTAGGCTCGTTTCTTCCTTGTTGGGTGCTGTTAGGCCTGTCTGGCTCCTATTCCTGTGCGGGATACTGTTTTCTCACTTGCGTTCAGCTCTAATTCTTTCTGTTTTCTTCAGATCAGTTTATTCGTATGTGGGTTTCTTTGCTCCCACCTTTGTTTCAATTGTTTGGCTCTATTAGGGATGTTGGGTTCTTATTCCTGCATTGGTTGCTGCTGTTTGGCTGCTTGTCTCTACTTGGCTCTGTACTTACATAGTTAGCTGTGTTGTGTTCCAGCTGCAAGCTGTTTATCAAGCCGATTCAAGCCAGATTCTGTTTTTCTAATTCCATCCATCTACTGCACGTCTGGCTATACATCATTCCAGCCACCTACTGCTCATCTAGCTGTATATCATTCTAGCCATCTACTGCTCTTCTAGTTGAGCATCATTTCAGCCATCATTTTGCTGTATTGTATCTACAGCAGAGTTTGGAATGCCTCATTTTGCTCTGTTGTCTCTCCGGCTATATGGTACATTGCATCCCTTATATTTCTAAGTTTTTCCTTTATTGTGCTTCAGTAATAGAGAACTTAGTAAGCTTCAGCTTGAGGAGTCAACAAGACAGAATGGTTTCTTTGTTAAATGATTTCAAGGAGGTTTCGTTGAAAGAGAAAACTAGTAGGAGACAAAAGACATGCAATGGGCTAAGGAAGGAGAAGTAAATTCTAAGCTTTTTCATAAGGTTGCAACAGGGAGGAAGAGGAAAAGAGTGGTTAAAGAATTGGAAATTGCAAATGGTCAGCTTGTTCGAGATAGTGGAGTATTCGTCAAGACCTTTCTTTGAGAATTTAGATTGGCGTGCTATCACTCAGGAAAAGGCTTCGCTCCAGAAGAGACCCTTTGAAGAAGAAATAAAGAGGCCTATTTGAAGTATGGATACAGAAAAGGCTGCAGGACCTGATGGTTTACCTCTGGCTTTTTTATGATTGTTGGTATATCATTAAAGGTGATCTTTTGAAGGTGTATTATGAATTCCAAAGAAACAGAAAAATTAGGGTTAATATTAACTCTACTTTTATCTCTTTGATTCCAAAGAAAGATAGATCTATTATTTAGAGTTAAAGATTATAGACCCCATCAATCTTGTCAACAATGTGTATAATATCATAACAAAGATTCTATCGGTCTAAATGAGGTGGTGGGGGACACTGTTTCTAAGATTCAGAGTGCTTTTGTTGCAGGTAGCCAGATCCTGGATGCTGCTTGGGTGACCAACAAAGTGGTTGAAGATGTAACGAAAAGGTCAAAACAAAGTCTAGTACTCATATTGGACTTTGAAAAAGTTTATGATAGGGTTAGTTGGGGTTTTTTGAATAAGGTTTTAAAGATAAAGACGTTTGGGTCTAGATGGAGAAGAAGTTTGATCACATGTTCTCTCTCGACTAGTACTTTTTCAGTGATTGTTAATTAAGAGCCAAAAGCCTGACTATGCAGTGAGAGGGGTGTGAGGCAACGAGATCTTTTATCTCCTTTTCTGTTCACTATAGTAGTGGATGTTCTTAGTCATTTAATTTCAAGAGCAGTTGCGAGCAGGACAATTAAAGGTGTCAAAGTGGCCTCGGAAGCATTAGTAGCATCTCATTTGCAGTTTGTTGATGACACCATCTTGTTTTTAGATAATGATAAGGATAGTTTTCTGAATGCTCTCTTTTGCCGATTTTTTAGCTATCCTCCAGGTCAAAAATTAATATGTTCAAAAGTGGCTTGGCTGGTATTAATGTAAATTCCCAGACACTCCTTTATCGCTTCACTGGCTGGTTGTCAGCATTTGGATATTCCTAGACCCACGTGTAATTCCTTCAATTGATCACTCTTCATTATATCCCAACAACCGTAAAGACAAGGCAAGGATCCCATTTCCTTTTTTAAATCTCAAATAGACCTCAAAACCTCCTCATCCACTCTAGGTCTCCACAACCATCTATCCTTTATGATAAAAAATGGACTTCCGGTCCAAAACTTCAATAAATAGAATATGAATACCAGCATTCTCCTCAACATAAAGCACCTGGCAAAACTTAGTGATGTCCTCCATAATAGAGCTAGAATCTCTACCCAGCCACCTGCCATCCACCTCCCCCTCCCAAATCAGACTTTATCACCTGCTATAACTCACCATTCTATGAAACAAACTAGATATTGCATCACCTACCTCCTAGATTTCTACCACCAATCAGTCTGCTCTTTTAAGAAGGAACTCATCATAATCATTCCTACAGGAAACTCTTATATCAGTTTCAAGCCTTTGAAACACTTTTACTGAAAGATATAAAGGTTTGAGTTTTAAGAAAATATTGCATAATGTTACAAAGAATATAAAGAGTTCCAGAAGCATCAGTCAGCTCTTAAAGAAGGAACTCATCATAATCATTCCTACAAGAAACTCTTCTATCAGTTTCAAGCCTTTGAAACACTTTTACTGAAAGATATAAAGGTTTTGAGTTTTAAGAAAATATTGCATAATGTTACAAAGAATAGAAAGAGTTCCAGAAGCATCAAGCTTATCAATACGCTTTTATTACCAAAATTTTGGATATAATTAAAAAAAGTAACTGTATCATATGCTTAATTATATTTATAAGCAAAATGGTATTAACAGCATCATTCACCAAAAGGGTAAGAGAGAGGGACAGCACCAAGCAAAGTAGGAGGAACTAAACAAAAAAAGTTCACTAACAAAGGCTGCTTTCCTATCTCAATTAAATATATATGACATATAAAAAATTACATTGAAACATACAAGTATATCAAAAAAGGAAGGGATTTATCCTGATTCTTGAATTTAATACTAACCTTTACCATAGTGTCTCGCATAAAATCATATTCAAACCGTTTTAACTGAAGCTGAAGGACAGGTGGAAAATCAATGAACAAGACACCCTTCCTAGCCTCCTGAAATCAATCACAATGATGATGTATAAAAATAACCAAAAATAACAATATTAGTAAAATAATAAAAAAACAAAAGGAAAAAAAAAGGCAGCCTAGTACATGAGGGCTGTGGCTCCCATCATTATGCCGTCTAGGGAGGGTCAGATGTACACAGCCTTACTGTCATAAAAACCAAGGCTGTTTCCACAACTAGAACCCGTGAGAATGCATGGATACTCCTTCATGGCTGCTGTAGCCACACGAAGCACGTATCAAGTATAGGTATGCATTGGGTACATAGGCACAGCTGGGTACACTTATTTAAAAAAAAAATTACTATCAAGTTGGCTTTGTAACAAATTACAATGAGCCAGTATGACTCAAGCAGAGTAGTTGACACTGACAAATAGTGCCGCTATAGCAGTGTAGCATGGCGGAGCGGCCTCTGGCCGCTATGGATGAACCATCACATCACGTTTTGATGTAGTGCGCATCACGCTCACTATCGCAGCCAATCGTGTCCACTATCACAGCCATTACAGCTGCTATCCTGCACATGGGTAAAAACCCAACTTCGCCCACCGTTATGAGTTATCCCACCCATTTTTTTTTTAGGCATATTTTTGTGATTTCCCATCCTTTTTGCATCAGAAACATTTTAGGGTTTGAAACCCTTCACCCTTCAAAGAAAACCCACTGCCCCACCTCTGTTTTGAACTATTAGAGTGTGTTGTATTATATTAGTTGTTAGTCTGGAAAGTACTAGAGTTTCTAGAACATCAGATTAGCTATAGGTTAGTTAGAATAATATCTTACAGAATAGGTTAGTTACAGAGTTGGTTAGAGCAGTTATGTTTCTGCTAGCTGTATAAATATACAGCTGTGTACACTCTGTTGGTTGGTTAATTCAGTTTTTCAGTTTTCTGTTTCTGAATACTTCTCTCTCTCTTCTCTCATTCTCTCTCTCTTGCGCGCTCTCACTTCTCTCAAACATTTTCTCAAGTTTTCTCATACTTTCCTGCTGACAAGAATTCTCAAATGAACTTTCAGTAGAAAACCCTCTCTACTTCCAGCAGCCCACTCATTTTCCAGCCAAATCCAACCATTATCCGGTAACCCAGTGGTTTTCCGGCCAATCCCATTTGTTTGCCCACTCAGTTTTGCACATCACACCTGTCTCGCACACTCCACCGACTTTGCATGCGTTCAAGCATCGCTTTGTATTTTCCAGCTGAAATCCTGGTAGCCCAGTGATTTTCCTGCCAAACCCAACCCTATTCCAGCCTGAAGCAGTGTTTCCAGCCCCTCTTCCAGCTTCACACAGTGCTGTACTTTTAATTTTGTTATTCTTCTTGTTATTATTGACTTATTAGTCATGCACTTATTCCTTAGATTAATGATGATGGTGTCTTTAAGCAGCTTTTGATTATTAATGATGAATATGTCTTAAATTTTTAGTACTTATTGAGTTTTGAGCATTTATATGTGTATAATATAGATTAATTGCTTTGTATCCTCTATCTTCAATATAACGGGCGCTCCGCGATCCGCTATACCACCACAGCATTTTTAGGGTCGACCGCTTGGTGCTGATATCCAGGATTAACTACTATGAACTCAAGTACAAGTCGGTTCATGCAAACACAACAATTTGCTGATAATTTTGTTTGGCTTGCTACTAAATGAAACACGCTGCCTACTCCACCCCTTCAAATATGAAGGCCAACCTAAGAGGTTGTGTGATATCCTCTTTAGATATCTTCTGCTTGCTTGTACTTTATGGAGTTTTGTTGAAAGCTTAAGTTAGAATCTAATGAAAATGGTATTTATCTTCTGGTTCAATAACTTCATTGTTTATATTTTATTATGTATTATGTATCCTCCTGTTCATGTACCTTAGTTTTTAGAAATTTAATTGTACTATGTACCTGTACAAGTACAGGTACACATACCTGTACACAGGTAGGCATACCCATATCCATGCAACCACACCAGGTCACAAGGCTGTAACATTGCGCCAAAGGCTCACCCTCATAGTAATAACAAAAGGAAAATGTAAAAAAAAGATAAAACTAATCCAACAATAATCATTCAAGCAAAACCCGAACCCATATATATATATATGTGTATATATATATATAGAGAGAGAGAGAGAGACTAAGACTAATACACAAAATGGGTATCAACTAGTAAACTAATGCAAGGCAAGAAGTTCAGCTTGACAACCAAAATAAAAAACCCCTTGGTTTCAGATTTTACCTGTAAACCATACTGCTCCGCATGATACTTGTTATCACCCTCAAGCCGTTCCACTTCCACATACTTGTCGAAAGAATCATACACATCCCGACATCCTTTGACATCGAGCTGAAGATCTATAATCAAATGTCCAAAATTTCATATGGTACAAGAATACATCGAATGATGGAGTAAACAACAACAGCCTAGAATGCATACCATAAAATGATTCTTTTCTTGTCGATTTATAGTCCACATTGATGCATTCAATATAGTTCATATGGTGGCCTTCAAACAACTGCTGTATGGTGCCTTCCACAACAGTTCCCTGAGCCAAGAGGAAACCTTACTACAATAGTCTCCAAGACATACATACAAATATAAAAGTATATCAAGTAAAAGCGACTTTGTCCAAACAACATAACTACAAGCATTTACCATGAAAAACCCTGTACCTTCATTTTGTCTTCTAGCTTTTCACAAAGAACCCTATTAAGCTCTTGGACATCATGCTGCATGAATGAGTCATATGTATCCCATCCAAAAGACTTGGTTAACTCTTTCGTTGCTACACTACTGTCACTATACTGCAGCTTGTAGAATAAACTTTGTAATGCCAGAGGGATGCTCCCTGATGGCATATCGTTCTCAGTTGTAGGCATATGGTACACAGCCTGTAACAAACAATTGTGCAAATGAGGTGCTTCCTTCTAGAAAAAAAAATAAGAGTTTACAAAGTTATACTGGCTAACCTTTCTAAAATAAGGAATGTGGTACAATGTCTGAAGGAGAGAATTCATGTAACAAGTAGCCCCTTGGTTTTTCAGTCCAACATAACCAGTTTCCTTTTTTGAGTCATGTGACCAGTAATCAAGAACCTTACGTACAGCAACATCAGCCTCAACTATGCATGTATCATTCACAAGATAACCTCTACCAGAATCATTCAATTCAGCAAGAGGCATGAAATTAGTGAAACCCCAATCACTCTCACGGGCATTGAACTGGTGCTGTGTTTCTGCAATATGCAAAAGCAATCAAATATATCTTTTTTCAACAAAAGATACGAAAAGAAAGACAACCAGGGAGGAGGGTAAGATAAAACAAAGAAACAGAGTAAAACAACAAACAAAACTGTCATCAGACAGGTAAGCTTCATTAGAGAAACAAGCAGAGCACCAATGACAGGACATAAGCACAAGGGTCAATTAATTGGAAGAACTACTTTAAGTAATGTTTATATTCATAAAAAACAGACTCATTATCCACTTGAGTAGTTAATCATATTTTTTTTAAGAGGCTAAAGTTGTCACTTTTTAGATAACATCCTTAGAAACATAAACTCGCGAACACTGGATATTGGTCCGTTGACATAGAAAAACTAAAAGAGTCCTATTAGACGTTTATAGGTTCTGACATTGACATGGATCCAAAACTCAACTACTCCGAAAACAATTAGCCTAAACCAAGGCCAATCATTACCAGACTACCACCTTACTCTCATTGCAGCATCCAACATGGCCATCATTGTAATAATAGTTATTTTAATTAGTATGATTAGTAAATAAGAGAAATACATCAATTTCTTTAGTTATTAGTTTTCCGAAATATGTTTTAGGGCAACATGGAAAAAGTTAATTGGATTCTTCATTTACCCCAAAATTGAATTATTCAATTTTAAATTATTTTTAAATAAAAGAGATCATTTGCAAATAAACTGCACTAATAAGTCACTGAGTACTGTTGACCATCTGCCATGTAAACGATATGTAGAAGTTACTCAAACTTTTATCATTTCAACTCTTGAACAGCAACAAACTCAATTTATGTCATATCAGAATTCAGACCTCTACTATAATTTGATCCAGAATATATACATAAAATCAACCAAAAACAAAAATGAAGGGCTATTTTAATCAAAAACTTGTAGAAAGCACAGGTTCACAGCAAATAAGATTAAACAACATAAGTGTACAGTATCTACAAACCATAGTAAATTGCCTAAAATATTGCAGACACAAAATATAGAAGTTGTATTCAAGAGCTCCATCTCCATTAAAATTTAGTTTACCGAAGTGTATAAAAGAAATATGCTACAACATTCTCACTCAGACATATGACACCCACCCACGGTTGTCAAAATTAAGATCCTACCTAGGATCGAATGGGGAGGGGATACACGTAAAATGTGAGATCGTAACACGAATCACAAGATCCTACCCAAAATAAAAATTATATTCAAACACACACACATATATATATGCATATAAAATAACATAAATAGGCAAAATAACCTTAAAATCACTTAGGACATTAATTAAACACCAACTCAAAATGAACAAACAAAGATCACAACTCAAGTTCAAGTTAACACTCATAATATAAAAGACATAAAAAAGTTTTTACCAACACATAAAACTAAAAAAACAGCCCAAATACCAGATAACTATAGCAAACCATTTAGGCCATGACATTTTGACCCCACTAGCACCAGCTGCACTAGCACTAGCCCAGTGAATGACATTTTCACTTGCAGCCACACAGAACGAAAACAAATATATTCAACCAGCAAGTATAACACCACCCACACCCAGAACTAGTCGCAACACCCACTCCAGCAAGGTTTTAGAACTCAGACGCACACCAATGGTCTGTTGCAGCAACTTTTAGTACCCACTCACAGCAAGTTTCACCAATGGCAGGGGCGCAGGGCAATGTCGCACGAAGGGTGACGTTGGTTAGGGCAGGGTAATGTCACACGAAGTCGGGTTTGGGCCGGGTAGTGTTGCGTTTGGGCTGGGTAATCTAAACTTGGCTGAAGAAACGAATGGAAGTGTTCATTTTTTGAAATTTTCAGGATCAACGGAAGTGTTCATTTTTTGAAATTTTCAGGATCAGTGGAAGTGTAAGATTCTACTGATTTTACGCTCAAGATCGCAATCCCACAACGATCTCAGCAAAACGAGTTTTCAGCTGGGATCGGGATTGTTCCAGCACCCAAAACACATAAAAAGGCATGATCCCACAAGTTAAAATGTGATTTTAACAACCCTGACCCCACCCATAAGAGGCAAATTTAATTCCTCCGTTATTTATTCCATAGTCCATATGATAAAGAGAATATCTTTCAGTGTGAACACCTGTAAAGAGAATTACCTTTTCTGATTGAGTATTTATTATGAATTTGATTAACAACAGTCAAGCTGAACTGGGCATATCTAGTCCATCCATAAGGCAATGCCGCAGAATCTGCAACATCTAGATACATTGATAAATGATCAACATTGTTCCCCTTTGGAAAGATAAGTATCCGCCTGCTCATTGCAAATAATTCAATCAGGACCACCATTCAAAACACAAAATTTGGCATCCATATACAAAAGTAACAAGGATTAGCAACTGAAGGGCAGAAATCCACATACCATTTGAAGCCCCCAACATAAAAATTGTCAGAATATAGTTTCCTTGTAAGCCTCGAAAAATTCTCAATGGTCCATGTGAACCTCCCAGATGGCGGATCATCCACTATCGGCGCATCAACCGTACTCATGTCTTCTGCATGGGATACAACCAAAATGGAAAGGGATAAAATAAGCAAGACAATAAAAATAAGTTAAACCATTACTCAGTTACGCCAATCATTAAAAAAAATTTAAAAATTCCTCATTAATTTCTATGTAAAAAACCCCTGAAAATCCGATGCTCCAAACGCAACGTGGATGGAATGATCTTGAAACTCTAATTACCCACTTCCCCAATCAAACAGGTCCACACGCAACGTGGAGGACAGAATCTTTAAACTCAAATTGCCCACTTCCCCAATCAAACAGGTCCACACGCAACGTGGAGGACAGAATCTTAAAACTCTAATTACCCACTTCTCCAATCAAACAGGTCCACAAGCAACGTGGAGGAAAGAATCTTGAAACTCAAATTACCCACCTCCCCAAATCAACACACAACGCAGAGGAAAGACTTTTGAAATTCTAAAATACCCACTTCCCCAATCAAACAGAATCATTAGTAACACTAATACTTACATAGAGCTTCACTCCAAGCCCTATAACCAAAGCAACTCTCGCGCTAGCTGACAACATGCAAGATCCCCCCCCCCCAACCAACCCACGACACCGAACATATGACAAGAACATGAGCTTAGACACACACACACACCCCAAAAAAAAAAAAAAATTCATGGTACAGGAAGAGCTAAAGAGCTAGCTATAAAAAATTAAACCATTGCTTCCTTACTCTTTTGCAATTTAAAAATAAATAAATAAAAAGTTCGTTCAAACCCAGCCGTCTTCTCACACTAACCTTTCTCCCCAGTCCCCACGAACACTTACCCGCCCAGATACAACGACGAACCACAGATGCACACATTTATAAAATAAAAAATTAAAATTAAAAAAATGCAATTGAGACACTAATTTTAGCTCCATTCCCACGATTCTACATATACACTGATCGACTGAGCTCATCATCATCAAGAACAACAACATGCATCATCATTCATCAAAGAAAATAAATTCCGAAAATCATTTTTTTTTTGTTTTTTGATAAAAAAACAACAACAAGCATCATCATTCATCAAAGAAAGAAAGCATTTTTATTTTCTACCTTCCATGGGCTGAGGGCCTTCGGGGATATCGGAGTGAGGAACTACCATCTCTTCGTCTTCCTGCTGCTGCTGCTGCTGCTGCTACACAACCACACAAACAACAACAACAATATCAGAATCAACCACCGTCGATCTATCTAGCGATCAAAAACCCTAGCAACTAACTAAGCAAAGCACAGAACAGAAAAATAAAAAAGATAAAAAAATATATAGCAATAATTGAGGTCGATTCCGAAGCAGAGAACCAAATCGTATCGGTGATTTCAATTGAATTGAAGTAACAAGAAAATTGTTAAAAAAAAAAAAAGAAAGAAGAACAGAGTAGAGAGAGAGAGAGTGTGTGATGGTGATCACATCTAATGGCGGAGGAGGCATTGGTGTAGCGGTTACAATTGCAGAACCCGACAGTAAGAGAGAGCAGAGGGGGTGTCAGTTGACGAAGCTTGAGGGAACGCACAAAGAAATATAAAGAGAAAAGAGAGAGAGAAGAGGGTCTGAAGAAGCAAACGACGATACTTGATTTGATTTCAGTGTTAAAAAGGGGCTTGCTTGGTGGGTGACTTGGGTGTGGGTTTCGTGTTTTAGAAATTTGTGTGTAAAATCCAATCAAATAGTTAATTTTTTCATAAAATAATTGTTTTGGTAAAATTAATTTTAATTTTTATAAAAATTTAATATATTATAAAAAATTTACTTTTATAATACTAAAATTTTATCTCATAATTTTAAATTATAAATTATTTTTTATAATTTAAAATATAAATATTACTTTTATTTTTAAATAAATAATTTTTTTAATTAATTTATAATTATTTTAATATTTTAATATATAAAAATAATTTTTTATATTATTTAAATAAAATAAATTAATTTAAAATCGATTTTCAATTAATATATATAAATATTAAACTAATTCTATTATAATAAATTATAACAAAAAAATTATATAATAATTAATTATTAAAATAATTAACTTTTCACCATTATCTCAAATACACACTAAATCTTATTTATTATGTAAATTAAATTAATTAATATTTGATATATTGTTATTTTATATTGAATAATTATATAAGTTGTTGTATCACAGTTTTTTCAACAATGTATGTTTTGATTGAATGATGTTATTTATACATCAAATTGTTATATTTTTTTATATTTTTGTTATTTAAAAGAAAAGTGTTATAAAAATAATAATAATATAATAAAATTTATATATAAATATTATTATTAATTTTAATTTTGTCACATATCTTTAATATAATAGAGGTAGTCTTAAAATGATGCATAAAAAAATTAAGCTAATTATTTTAAGTTTAAAGTGATAAAATGATCAATTAATTTTTTAACTAGATGAATTATTAAATTGTTAATTGGTTTAGTTTAAGTCAATTTTTATAAAACCTTGAATGAATTTATTATCCTAGTCAAAAGTCAAAACTAGAACAATGAAGGAGTTTGGAAATTTCAGACAAAGATTAAGACCTAAGATGGGAGAAGGTGACACTCGCCCCCAGCGAACTTCAACAGTGATTGTCTCGGTGGCTTTTCTCAAGTTCAATGGATTTTGTACACTTGAACAGTTTAAGTTCAATGGATTCTGTAAGTTTGTGGTTTCAGTGCACTTGAACAGTGATTCTACTCCATGGTTTTTTATTTTTTTGTTACATACTCCATGGCTTTTTAAGCCCACTGAATTTTGTTACTTTGGTGTTAAAGTTTGTGGCTTTAGGAATTTAATAATAGTATTTTTATATTTTTTTACATTATTTTTTATACTATTTTTTATATTATTGATTACATTATTTTCTTTCTATCATTTTTTTTATTTAATTACAATTATTCAAAAATAATATAAAAAGTAATCTATTATAAAAAATAATATAATACTATCATTATTCTTAGGAATTTGATAGCATTTTTTAACGTGAAATAATAAATATTTTTAGAAGAAATAGCGTAATAATATTCTTTATTATTATAGAATGAATTGAGAAAAGAAAAACTAACTGTACAAGTGCATTGAATATTTTTAGAATTTTAAATTATTTTTAATATGTGTTTAAATAAATTTATTTTATATTTAAAGTAACTTATAGTCAAACGTAATTGAAAGAATTTTTAATTCTAGTCAAAAACAAGAGTTTTTTATTAAAAATTTGTTTTTGTGTAATAATTATACAAAACTAAATATATTAAATTTTCTTTCCTCATTAAATAATTAGAAGAATTTAATATTTCTCTTTCTTAATATAACGTCATACTTACAAGCCTTTAATTATTCATTTTGTTAGATTGAGTTTCACTCTAATTTTATGATGATATATTATCTTTTTTTTACCTCTTCTATTTTATTTTCGTTCAAAATTCATAAATATAGTATCATCATCAACTAACATGGATAATATATAATGCAACATCAAAAGATTTATGTAAGATAATAGGGAATATAAAAAAATATTTTTCGTAGTAAAATTTACATTTCTATAAAGAGTCATTCTTTTTCTTTTCTTCTATCATTTGATAATTTCTTATGACTTATCACTCTTCTTTTTTTACTCTTAAATTCATGTGTACATATACGTGAGTTTACATTCTCATTAAAGACATCTCCGTTACATATTTATCTCTCTCTAAATTATTTGGCCATAACATTTCTTTCTCTAGCACGTGATTTTTTTTTCTTCTCTTTTCATGTCTCTTTATCTCTTCTTCCCTTAGAAGGGAGTCTCTTTCTCAAATCTTTTCTTTAAATTAAATTTTTCAACAAAATTTGAGAGACAAAAGAAAATCTTTAATATCTAAAAGTATTCCGGGCAAATTGCTTTTGATATAGAAAATCAAAGTTTAATTTCTATCAAACAATCACATTCACACAAAAATTAATAGTCATTAAGTTGAGGACAACTTAGGCACTATTCTGCCGAGATCATCATATAGGAAAATAATTGCTTTAATTAATTAGTCCTTTAAGCATTATGGTTATTAGTGAATATTAATTTTTTGCTTTAATTAATTTACCATTTTTTAACTTCGCAATCTCCACGTCACCTTTACTCCAGAAAAACACAGAATATGCATCATCGCCTCTCTCAGAATCAAGCAATACCATCAGTCTAAAAATCTCTATAGTCCAATAGGCAATAGAAAAAAAAAAAAACTTGCAAAAAAATTCTATAACAATAGAATCCCTTCCCCGCTTTGTCCCAAAACTTTAGTCAAAATTATTACAATCTTCCTTTAGATTTTAGTTTATCAGCCCTTAAAATCCATAAAGGTTCAGTTAATCAATAGAATCAGAGAAATAAAATAAACACTTGCAGTACCCAAGCTTATAGGTTTTAGGGTTCTGGTGCAGGTTTATAGGTTTGATTTGGCTGTAAGGTTATGGTTTAGGTAAAGGGGTTAGGCTCTCGTTGCATGTTGGTGCCGGTGTGGGGTGTGAAATATGATGTGAGGTTTTGGTTTAAGTATAGCAGGTGTGGGATTTGATAGAAGTGGCAATGCGGGTTGACTTGTCTCAATCAGGTCAACTCTAAAATAGAGTGAATAAGTTGATTTGTTTTAAAATATAAGTTAAAAAATACAATACACTTTATTTTAGGGTGAGTTAATAGGTTAATTTGTTTTTAAAAAAAATAAAAAATGACAGATTGATTAGTCTTTGTCCACAAAACTTTTTAAAAAAATATAAAAAATAAAATAAGAAAATCTCAGACCCTAACACTTCAAAGTCAAAATGCATTTTCAAAACTGTTGAATCCAAACTCAAAGATGAGCAAAAGCTGCATATTAGTGGTGACAAAAAAAAAGGGGGGGGGGGAAGAAAAATCAAACAAAGCTAGTTACCGTTTGTGTTTTTCACACTTGGGCCCTTTCTAGTTTCTCCATGAGAGAAAGATGATGAGTAAGGGAATGATGAGTGGGTTCAGTTTAGTGATTTCACAAGAAAAAAAATGAGTTTTGGTTTTTAGTTCATTTTTAAAACTTGAACATGAAAATCATTTTGAACTATTGATTTTTGCAACACATTCAATGCTCTATATGCATGTCCGCGCATTTTGATTTTCTGAGAATCAAAAAGTGTTTTTGTTTCAGTCATTTTGCTGCTTCAAAGTATCACTCAAAATGCATGGCTCTGTGTTTTTTTTTTTTCCTCTTGTCCAATGATTCAGATTCATTACCCAATTTGTCACTTTACTGTCTAGGAGAGGCAGACAAATCAGCACTAGTTGGTCAAACACTGCTGAAACCCTCAGTTTTTGAATTAATTTCTCGTCATGATTTGTCTATCTTTTGCTACTTCTTTATTTTTTTTGTTCAACTTTTGTACTTCTCTTATTTAGTTCTTTACTGCATTAAGAAATAGTTTTACACTTTCACCGCCTCCCAGGAAAACCTTCCACATTCATCGTTTCCATTCTTATTCTTCGGTGCTTTTTCCTTTTACTTTCTGTAAATGGTAGTTTTTCTTTCTATGACTGTTTGCAACTTAATCTTTGCAACGAATCAAGGTTCCTTATTCTAATTCTCTGATTTTTTTAGAGCCAGCTCATTTTAGTTTTTTTAAAAAAATAGAAAAAATTATTATTTTTAATTTTTCCTTATTTTAAGAATCTTATTCAAATAATTTAAAATAATAAAAAAATATCTTTTTCATTTTTCTTTAAAAAAAGCAAAAACAAGGATACTCTAATTCTATAGAAAAAAGATCTCATTTCTTTTAAAAATGTGAATACTATACATATATTTTTTTAAAATGTGTAATTGATAGAAAAAATAATAAAAAAATAAATATTTTTTTCATTTAAAAAAAACAAAAACAAGGGCATATAATTCTATAGGAAAAAGATGATCTCAGGTGTAAATAAAATATATATATATATATATATATATATATATATATATATAATATATATATATATATATATATATATATATATACATACGATAAAATACAAATTGAATTATAGAATCTATTTCTCATTTTGTCCCAAAACTTTAGCCAAAATTATTACAATCTTCCTTTAGTTTTTAGTTTATCAGTCCTTAAATCCCTTTTAAACCCATAAAGATTCAATTAATCAATAGAATCAGAGAAATAAAATAAACACCTGCGGTACCCAAGCTCGCTCCCTCATGAGCAACCTCATGTACAATGGTTTTCACCTATAGTAATATTCAACGGAGGAGACCCTTTTTCACCCAAGTTCGTGAAATACTGAGGACAAGAAGATTAAAAAACAATGAAAACTTTAGTCCTTGTGGAGACCAAGAATCCAAGATCACGCCTTTCCAAAGAAAATCAAGATTAAAATTTACAAACATGGTTTAGAGTCCCAAAATCCATCAAATCTGCATCCTCCTAGAGGGCTTTAGCCAGAAAATCTTCTAGCTTCTACAAACAAATCGAAAAGAATGAGCTTTAAGCTCCTAGAAGGAAACAACATGAGATAGGAGTTGGGTTAACTAGAAAAGTTAGAAGCTGAAAATACAAAAGTTAGAAAGTTAACTCAGAGAAGACGAGAATAGAAAAAGAAGGAGTTGGGTGTTTTTTTCTTTTCTAGCTCTTGATGAATCTGTAGATGAAAAGAGACTGATGGGGAAGGAGGTAAGGCTTCAAACGCTTCTCTCTGTTAATATCTCCTTCTCTATCTCTTTAATCTAGAAGTGGCTCTGTTTACTGTTGAAAGGGTGTGGAGAAAAAAATGCTGGAGGTAACTTTATATAGGCGTCAGCTTAAAGTTAGAAACAATACTGACTCTAGAAAAAATCTGATCAGGTTGGAGACTTATAAGTCTTGCTTGCTTAGTAGGTAGCCACATGACTTTGATCACGAATGATTCCTTTCTTTGCTTGTTTGTTAAGTGGCCATATTATTTTATCAAGAATGTAACCATTTGTACTCTTTCCTTGGAATGTGACCATACGTGCTTTTTCTTTGATTAATATGTTAATGTTGTGGTCGCTTTATGCAAAGCCATTCATAATTATCTTTGATTGAAAAGGTATTTATTTTAACTTTATTCCCAAAATTTTATAGCTATTATTAAATATAGGATTTTAATACTTGATAATCTTTTATCTCTAAAATAGTAAGTTTTAATTTTATGTTTTATTAGGGAAATCTAATTCCCTTCTTGATTAAGTTTCTTATTAATTAGGATTTTTTTTTAAATCCATCCTTTATCTTGAATTCCTAAAAATCCTCATCTTCAATAATTAAGCTTTTAGTAATAGGATTTTTTATAATGTTACTTTTTCTGATCATGATTTCTATTTCTCATATTTTCCAAGCCTTGTCTATAAATATCTTAATTACTGTATGTAATTTCTTAAAATTTTCTATTTATTTATTAATACACACATATTTATTTATTTATTTATTTTATAGAAAAATGTTACATAACCAGTCAATACTTACACAGAAAATGGTATTCTTATATATTCAACAGAAAAGTTTTAAATTTTTTATAATTTAAACTAAATACTCACAAAGTAAAATAAATATATCTTTCTTGATAGCAATTACACATTTAAATAATTCTTTTCATTTGAGCTTAACATCCATGTTGATGGTGGTTACTATAAGAGCAGCACTGTAATGCTTAACGTGATTTTAAGAAGTTATGAGAAAATAAAGTTGTGGCATACATTATATGTAATTTTTGACATAATGATAAACACTTAACCCAACAAATGTTATTAGAACTCACGGGTTTGAAGTCTTTAACTTAGTGATAAACATTTGATTTAAACATATATATATTTTTTGTTATCAAACTTATGGTTAGATAAAGGGGAAAAAAGGAAGAAAAAAAAATTTGTTTGGTTACTCTCATTTACTTTAATTGATGAAAATGAAAGCTTATGAGATTTTACAAATGCGTCTTTTTTTTTTATTCATTCATTGACTTCCATTTGTTCAGAAAATATAAATCCTATAATATATTTGTTTTTTTCTTCTCCTTTTTATAAAGCATTTAAACAAATAAATAATAAATAATAACATCTAAAATATGATATAAAAATTTTGTAGGAAAAAAATTAATTCAATATTTGATGGTATAATAATTTTTAAAATTAAAATTAAAATTAATTCACAATTTATGTTTTAAACAAAATGTCATTAAAAAAGAAGCGAGTAAAAGGATGAGCTCTATAATTAATTTTTTAAATGATGATTTTTATTTTATTTATAGAAATTCTTTTAGGTTGGGTTTAGATCGAATACTTTAGAATTTCTGAGAATTTATTAAATCTTAACCATTCAATGTCCTCATTTATAAATGGTTGGTTTAAATAATTATTTTTGAAATTAAATCTTCCTTAACTATTCCTATATTCACAATTTTAACATTTTTAGTATAATAAAATCTCATTATGTCATACATCACATGTCACATTTATCTTTTTCTCCATTTATCCATCACATGATAATATTTTCTTATTGCTTTACTCATGAAATTCAACATCTTGACATGTACATGGTTTCAAGGCTGTGTTTTAGGATAAAATTTAAGTTTATTTTTTATATTTATTTTATTTATTTTATCAATTAAATTATAATATATATGTATTTAAAAAATAAAAGACATAATGTTAATAAATACATATCATAACTTAATTAATAAAATAGATATAATAAACATAAAAAAATAGACTTCAATTTTATCTTAAATATTATTGCAAACCTAGAGTTTTACCTACAAATTTTAATACAAGTGATTGTCTTTCAACCCCTCAATGTACCAATTATATATTTATCTTTTAAAAACAATTAATTGATTCTAACCATTACTGTTACATAGTTTCACATATGGGTCTCAATGATAAAAAAAAAAAATACTAAAACAGGACCTTAACCTTGTTTTCATGCATATCAAAAAATAATGCATATATATGAGAAATTTACAATTTTCAAGTCATAAGATTTATGACATTTCGTGTATAGCTAGAGATGGGTATGTGAGTCAGTCTAATATGCAACGAATTGCAATTAAATAGATGGGTGTGAATTGGCTCGCACATTAAATGGACAGGCAAAACACTTGCCCACATTCACACAGCTTAAAATCGCAGACTTGTGGGTTGGTCCGCAATCCACACACACACACTCTCTCTTTCTCTTTTTGCTTTTTTTTTTTTTTTAAATGGCTAAAAAAAGGTTTACAACACCAAGATTTGTTAAATTTTAGCTAGAAAAAAAAAACAAATTTTCAAATCCAACTTGTTGAGAGAACAAGTCAAACAAAGAGGAAAACATGTTGAGAGCTCCAAGAAAATTTTCAAATCCACAATTGGGCAACAACGTGGTCGTGCAATGCGGTTGTCGCCTGGTCGAGGTCGTCCATGGGAAAAGCAGCAAGATAGCAATAGCGTGGTCGCCTGGTTTGGTTAGGGTGGCCAACGATGGAGACTCTTACTATGCAAGCAAACTGCGAAGGTGAAAGGGAAGAGGGCAGCAGAGGTGACTTACTTTTTGCAGAAATAGAAATAGGGTTAAGACTGTCTCAATTTTCTTTCCTTTTTCTAATTGTTTTTCTATGTTAATATTTAATTTCAATATTTTTCATTTTCAGGCCATCCAACTGTTGGGCTGAAACTGTTGTCTCTCTTAAAAGTCAAACATTCAAAGTCCCAAACCATGTAAATATATATATATATATATATAGGGAGGGGATCTCACTTACACCCAAGTGTAAGTAAAAGAGACTTAACTGGCATCTTATACCCTTCATTTTATATGTGATCTTGTGGCTACAATTTATCTCTTATCATAACCACAAGATCACAAAAATGAAGGGTGTAAGATTAGTGTAGAGTCCCATTTTTACTTACACTGTGCCAGTAAGTTGATCCCTTCCCATATATATATATATATATATATATATATATATATATATATATATATTATGCGTGTTCGCAAACAAGTTCGCAAACTCGCGGATCAAAACCTATTTCACCGTGAGTGCACACGGATCGAGCCAATAAGTTCGCGTTTAAATGGACCAATATTTTGATAGGTCCTAACTTGCGCGGATTATGGGTTACACTGACCGTGGCTCGTATATCCACCTCTATGCATAGCTAAGTATAAAATCTTACAAATTGGCAGTGCTAGCCTTGTATTAAATAAAATTCTCAGAGTTACATTGATGACAACTTTAGGGCCTCTAACCTTAATATCTGCCCAATAAAATATCTTGTAAATTTAGTGTAATTTAATATAGTCTAGATCTTATAAATTTCTAAAATTTTGTACAAAACACTTTAAGATATTCAAGTTTTAACACAAATTTTCCTAAAACCTAAGGTCAAAGCTTCAATCACTATGATTTGTATAGGTCCTAAGAGAATAGCTGACAATTGAGGGGGTGAGGATGGTTGCAACAAGAGAAAGAGAGATGGTTGAATCTTAAAATCTTAAGTCTTAAATTTGTATTGGTCCTAAACCAAACCCATTCTAGCACAAAAAAAAAACTACATGTTAACTCGCCCCTCCCACTTCAACCCATGAGTTAGGCAGGTTAAAATTTAAAAATAGGTTCAATAGTACAATGCAACTTGGCAAAAATGATAGGTTAAACGGACTGACCCAATGAGTCAAACTCGTTTTGTCAAGTCAAGGTTCTTGTGCAAGTTTGAAAATCTGGTATGGGTGTCACAATTAAAATCTAGAGTTGTTAACTTTCCAAATGGGTAAACACTGCATGATTTCGACCTTTGTAGATTAGAGCAACCTTAACTTAGCTATGACATGCCTATATTGAACCAGTCAAGATTTTGACAAAGAAAGCGCAAACAAGACATATAAGTCCTCTTTTCAACTTCAAACAACTGAACAAATTACATATTTATTAAATGAGTTAATAACTTTTACCCTATGTTGCTTACTTAGATTAAGTGGCATAACCATACTCATGTATATATATTTTTGGTCAATAACTCAAGTGTGGTTAGTCAATCCTAAATGTATATTAGTTAAATTACAAGATTATAGGAACATTATACATTTATGATATTAAACTCCATGTAATTTAGTTTGTGGATCATTTATATTTTAATATTAAATTTATTTTATAATAGATGCATTAATTATTTAATTATTTTATAATAATTTTAACTCCAATACTTAACTTATTCAATTACTACTAAAAAATGACTTGTGTTTGTTATTTGTTAATTTTTTTTTTCAATTTTGCTTTAATTCATTGCAACTCATCTTACTAATTTCATATACTTATGAGTTATTTAAAATGAATTTCATATAGTGATAAGTGGTTTGCATTATCAAACATAATTCCAAAAGAGGGAGAGCCTTCAAATTGAAACAGAATTAGTAAGAAGGGTACCAAAATAAAGTGTAAAAATCGCAATAAAGGACACAATGACACATCTTACAAGCAATCCCTAAATCAAAATAGAAAGGTTTATAGGACGAAGCTAAGGAGTGCATAACTGCTAAGGAAGAAATCAAGGAGAGCCAACAAGGACATACAATGGTGACAGACAAATAAAGACATAGGGAACCACATTTTAGAATCTTTTAATTTATATGTAGTGTTTCAATGTATATAGGATTATGGTTTACTTTTATAATCTTTTGAGTTTTTTGAGTTTTGCAATGTTTTAATAAATACAGGGGTACCACATTTTAGATTATTGTATTTTTTATAATATTTAATATTAGGAAGTTTGTCTTATTTTTATTGAGTTCACATATTATTAACAAATGCCTTTATCCTTCACAATTAGTCCTTATCTTTAAGTTTTGCTTATTTATAATTGGTATTTAGTTTGGGATGCACAACTAGCAAGGAGGAAATCAAGGAGAGCGAACAAGGACAAATAGTAGTTACAGGTAAAGAAAGACAAAAGGGGCCACATTTAGGAATCTTTTGACTTATATAGTGTTTTAGTATACATGGGATTATTGTCTACTTTTATAATCTTTTGAGTTTTGTAACATTTTAATAGACATAAGGAACCACATTTTGGATTCCTGTATTTTATGCAATATTTAATTTTAGGAACTTAGTCATGTTTTTATTGAGTTCATATTATCAATGAAATATCTTTATCATTCACAATTAGTTCTTATCTTCAAGTTTTACTTATTTATAATTATTATCTTGTTTAAGGTGCATAACTATTAAAGAGGGAAACGAGGAGAGCTAACAAAGACAAATAGTGGTGACAAGCAATAAAAGACATGAGGGACCACATATATGAATCTTTTGACTTATATAGTATTTTACTGTATATGAGATTATGTTATACTTTTATAATCTTGAGTTTTGTAGCGTTTTAATAGACATAAGGGACCAAAATTTAGATTATTGTATTTTCTGCAATATTTTATTTCAGGAACTTAGTCTTGTTTTTATTGAGTTCATACTAAATGTCATTGTCCTTCACAATTAGTCATTATCTTTAACTTTTGCTTATTTATAATTGTTAACTGATATAGGGTTCTTCAATTCTAACTATGAGTGTTATATGGTTTTGGGATTTTGGGGTAGGTTTGCAAGTTTAGCATGGTTTAAGGTTATGGCTTAGATGAAGAGGTTAGGTCATGACTATAGGTTGGTGTAAGTGTGGGGCATAAAATATAATGTGCGGTTCTTCTGCATGTTAGTAGGTTTGGAATGAGTGTTATAGTTAAAATTCAGGTTTGTTAGCTTTCTAACTGGCCAAAACACTGTATTATTTTACCATTGTAGCCTAGAGCAACCTTAACTAAGCTTTATGACATGTTTTTGTTACTCCATTCAAAATTTTGACAAAGAAAGCTTGCTTCTCTCCTCATGGGTTGATATGACACATAAGTTTTTGCCCCACTAATTACTTCTATTCAATATAAAACAATTGATAAAATTAAAATTTATTAATTGAGTTAACTAATGTTACTCTATGTTAATTACTTAGATTAAGTGGTAAAACTAAGCTTGTGTGTGCTTTTTTTCTCTCATAACTTAACTACAGTTAGTCAGTATTAAATTAATATTAGTTAAACTATATGATATCATATAAACACTCACTCTATAAAGTATAATTATGATATTAAACTCTAACTAATTTAGTTTGTGGATTATTTATTTTTTAATATTATATATTTTAGATGCATTAATTATTCAATTATTTTAGAATCGTTTTAACTCAAATACTTAACTTATTCAATTACTACTAAAAACTAGTTTTGTGTGTTTTCCTTTTTTTTAGTTTTGCTTTAATTCATCACACCTTTTCTTGTTAATTTTTTCTACTTATAAGTCATTTAAATATGAATTTCATATTATGACAAGATAAGACATGATTGAGAACTATGAAAGAAAATGTGTCCTTACATGGCATATCACTTCTCACAAGTAGTTCTAATCATCCAACATAATTTCTGAGTAAGGAGAGCCTTCAAATCCAAAGAGAATTAGTAAGAAGGATACTAAAATGAAGTGTAGGAATTGTAATAAAAAAAAGACACAATGGTACATATTATAAACAATCCCTAAACATAAATAGAAAAGGATTATAGGACGAAGTCAAGGAGTGGATAACTGGCAAGGAAGAAATCAAGGAGAGCCAACAAGAATAAACAATGGTGAGATACAAATAAAGACATAGGGGACCACATTTTAGAATCTTTTGATTTATGTAGTGTTTCAATGTATATAGGATTATGGTTTACTTTTATAATCTTTTGAGTTTTGTAATGTTTTAATAGATATAGGGGGATCACATTTTAGATTATTGTATTTTCTATAATATTTAATTTTAGGAACTTAGTCCTATTTTTATTGAGTTCACATATTATCATTGAAATGTCTGTCTTTCACAATTACTCCTTATCTTTAAGTTTTGCTTATTTATGATTGTTATTTAGTTTGGTGTGCATAACTACCAAGGAAATCAAGGGGAGTTAATAAGGACAAATAATGGTGGTAGGCAAAGAAAGACATATGAGACCACATTTAAGAAACTTTTGACTTACATAGTGTTTTAGTGTATATGGGATTATGGTATACTTTTATAATCTTTTGAGTTTTGTAACATTTTAATAGACATAAGGGACCATATTTTGGATTCTTGTATTTATACAATATTTAATCTTAGAAACTTAGTCATGCTTTTATATAGTTCATATTATCAATGAAATATCTTTATCATTCACAATTAGTCTTTATCTTCAAGTTTTGCTTATTTATAATTGTTATCTTATATAAGGTGCATAACTATCAAGGAGGGAAACAAGAAGAGCTAACAAGGACAAATAGTGGTGGCGGGCAAGGAAAGACATAAAGGACCACTTGTGTAAATCTTTTGAGTTATGTAGTATTTTAGTGTATATGGAATTATGGTATATAATTATAATATTTTATTTGTAGCATTTTAATAGACATAAGAGACCACATTTTAGATTCTTGAATTTTCTACAATATTTAATTTTAGGTATTTGGTCTTGTTTTTATTGAGTTCACATTATCAATGAAATGTCTCTATCCTTCACAATTAGTCCTTATCTTCGACTTTTGCTTATTTATAATTATTAACGAGTTTGAGGTTCTTCAATTCTAACTATGTGTGTTATATGGTTTTGGGATTTTGTGACAGGTTTGCAGGTTTGACACGGGTATAAGGTTATGGTTTACATGAACAGATTAAGTCATGGTCATAGGTTGGTGCAAGTTTGGGGCATGAAATATGGTGTGAGATTCTTGTGCATGTTTGTGGGTTTGGTATGAGTGTTATAGTTAAAATATGAGTTTGTTAACTTTCCAATTGGCCAAACACTACATTATTTAACCATTGTAGTCTAGAGCAACCTTAACTAAGCTATATGGCATGTCTTTGTTGCTCCATTCAAGATTTTGACAAAGAAAGCTTGCTCCTCTCATCATGGATTGATAGAACATATAAGTTTTTGTCCCATTAATTACTTCTATTCAACATCAAACAATTGAGAAAATTAAAAATATTAATTAAGCTAACTAATGTTACTCTTTGTTAATTACTTAGCTTAAGTGGCAAAACTAAGCTGATGTGTGTGTGTGTGTTTTTTTTTTTGCCATAACTCAAGTGCGGCTAGTTAGTACTAAATAAATATTAGTTAAACTATATGAGATTATATAAACACTCACTCTATAAAGAACATTTTGATATTAAACTCTAATTAATTTAGTTTGTGGATTATTTATATATTAATATTAAATTTTATTTTAGATGCATTAATTTTTCAATTATTTTAGGATCATTTAACTCAAATACTTAACTTATTCAATTTCTACTAAAAACTAGTTTTGTGTTTGTGTTTTTTTTTTTTTTTTTTTTTTCTAGTTTTGCTTTAATTCGTCACAACTCATCTTGTTAATTTCTTCTACTTATGAGTCATTCAAACATGAATTTCATAAGGTGATAAGATAAGATATGATTGAGGACTGTGAAAGAGAATGTGTCCATACAAGGCATATCACTTCTCACAAGTGGTTCGAATCATATAGTATAATTCCCAAAGAGGGAGAGCCTTCAAATCCAAACAAAATTAACAAGAAAGGTACCAAAATGAAGTGTAGGAATTGTAATAAAAAAGGACATAATGGTACATCTTGCAAACAATCCCTAAACCCAAATAGAAAGGTCTATAGGACGAAGTCAAGAAGTACATAACTGCCAAGAAAGAAATCAAGTAGAGCTAACAAGGACAAATAGTGATGACTAGGAGTGAAAATAGGTCGATCACTCGTTAGGGACTATGACTTAACATGGCCGACTTGCTGTTTCTAAACAAGTTAGGTCGAACTTTTTAAAAGTCAGTTTAACTAAAAAGTCATGCTTCTGACCATCTAATATGTCTGTTAAGTCCGACATGACCTAATGTGTAACTGTATTTAACTATATATAATATAATATATATTATTATAATAATTATAAATTTATTATAATATATTAATATATTTTTAATTATATTTTAATAAAAATTAGTAACTAAAACCTGTTAGTAAATTATAATAGAAATAACATATTTATCAATATATTTAATGTAATATATTTATTAGAATGAAAATAATAAATTAACATTTACCTCTTATTTTTATAAATGCTCACTACTTTATTGTTCTGGTCTTTGATCGATGTAAGACTTGAGGATATACCAAGTTATAAAATTTTATAACTTAGTATATCTCTAAGTCCCATATCGACTAAAGATAAGAGTAAGAAAGTACTGAGCATCTATCAAATTAAAAAGTGAGTGTTAAGTTATAATAAATACTTATTGACTTTGAATAGACCCATTGACTTATTTCAAGACTTAGCCTGTTAGTCTAAGTAAATGCATGTTGACCTATTTAAAGGTAAATTTGTTAACTTATGTAAAGACATGTTAACTTATGTAAAGACATGTTGGCCTATTTAAATGTAGGTTTGTTAGCCTATATAAAGGCTTGTTGGCCTATGTAAAAACTTGTTGGTCTATTTAAAAGTATGTCTATTAGCTTATTTAAAGGTTTTATTGTAAAGTAAGCTTTTAAGTAGGCTTTTAGACCAAGTTTTTAAAAAGGTCAAGTCAGACCTTAAAAATTGACCTATTATAAGCTCACAGGCCAAACTCAGACTTTATAATTGGGATAAGCCTACTTAAGGCAAAATATGATCTAACCTGACTTGTTTCCGTCCCTCGGTGACAAACAAACAAAGACATGGGGGGCCATATTTTAGGATCTTTTGACTTATGTAGTGTTTCAATGTATATAGAGTTATGATATACTTATGTAATCTTTTAAGTTTTGTAGAGTTTTAATGAACATAAAGAACTACCTTTTAGATTATTGTATTTACCGCAATATTTATTTTTGGAACTTGGTCTTGTTTGCATTGATTTCATATAATCAATGAAATATCTTTGTCCTTCACAATTTGTCTTTATCTTCAAGTCTTGCGTATTAATAATTGTTATTTGGTATGGGTTTCTTCAATTCTGACTTTGAGTGTGTTATCTAGTTTTGGGATTATGGTGCAAGTTTGTGCATGTTTGTAATTGTAGTATGGGTGTTACAGTTAAAATCCAAGGTTGAATGGCCAAATGCAACATGATTTCTACCTTTGCAATCTAGAGCAACCTTAACTTAGCTATATGACATGCCTTTGTCGCTTCAATCAAGATTTTGACAAAGAAACCTTGCTCCTGTCATGGGTAGAAAGGACATATAAATTTGTTCCCCATTAGCGACCTTTATTCAACATCAAACAATTGAGAAAATTAAATGTTTATTAATTGGGTTACCAACTTTCAATATATGTTGATTACTTAGATTAAGTGGTAAAACCAAACTCATGTGCCCTTTTTTTCCCCCCCATAATCAATCCTAAATTTATATCAGTTAAAATATGAGATTATATGAACACTATCTAAAGTGCAATTATGATATTAAGCTCCACCTAATTCAGTTTGTGGACTGTTTATATTTTGATACAAATTATTTTATAATAGATGAATTAATTATTTAATTATTTTATGATTATTTTAACTCAAATACCTAACTTATTAATTACTAATAAAATCGAGTTGCGTGTATTATCTATTTTTTTTCTTTTTTTTTCCAATTTTACTTTAATTTGTTGCAGCTCATCTTGCTTTAATTTTATGTCTGTTGAGACCACGTATTAAACTATATGGTAAGGGGATTAGACAATCCCAAGAAGCAATCAGACCAATAAACCATGATCCTTCGTTGTAATAGATATATACGTATGAAACTATTCAAGAAATTGCAGCATGAGGGGAATGGACACAGATGAGAGAAAATAAATCAACATTATGCTTACCATAAATAGCTAGTATTAAAATTTTCAAATATCCCCATTCCTTTGGCACATTCATTGTTTCACAAAAATGCAGAGTAACCTTGAACCCAAGTGGGAAATATTCGGGGACAATTTATTTCCACTTTTCAACTCTGCAATGCTAATAGCCAAACAAAAATTCATTATATGATACATTATGACACCCTACACTTCATGCATTTGCTAAGAATACTGTGAGCAACTTAATCCAAGAACACCATTTTTAAAGTAGCAAACCCTGTCTACATCACAAATTTGCAATACAGAATGTCTACAGAAAACACAATTAAGTTGAGAAACAAATTAAATCCTGTCATTGATCTCCAAGCAGTAATTAAGACAGAAAAAAGTTTATAAGATGACTTCTTCAGTCAAACATGTGGGGAAGTGGTTTGATAGCCATAAATGCATCCACCATCTACTAATATTGAAAAATGCAACCAAGCACACAAACAGCTTTAACTATGATTTCATTCTAAAGAAAATGACAGAGTATACAGATTCGTAGATGTCCGTACTCCATGTTAAGAATCCTATATCGCTTGCCTCAATCTTTCGGGTGCGGTTTATATATCTGTTGAGTTATTCTACTTAATGTCAATTAATTTAAGGTTGGAACCTCACATGGTATCAGAGTCAAAATCTTATCTTTGTCGCCTACTTCGCTAGCCTTCTCCCTCCTTTTCTCTAAACTCATCTGCTCTACTCCAAGACTTGTCAGACTTCTCTACTACTTTTAGTGCTTTATATATTTGAGGTTGGAATCTCACATGGTATCAAAGCCAAGATCTCATCTCCGTTTAGACTTCTCCGCCTCTTCAAACATCGTCATGGAGGAGGATATTAAGAGTCCTACATCGTCTGTCTTAATATTTCTGGTGCGGTTTATATATCTGTGATTAGAATCTCACATGGTATCAAAACCAAGATCTCATCTCCGTCGCCTACTTTACTAGGCTTCTAGCTTATCTCAATTTTTCTAATGCGGTTTATATATTTGTTTGGCCACTTCACTTAATACCAATTAGTTTTTAGTTAGAATCTCACACTCCTTACCTATAAAACCTTAAAGTAAGAATCAATCAAATAATATAGGCAAGGACAAGCACAAGAAAATATCTAAACTCAACAACAATGGTCAAGCCTTATCTCACTAGGTGAGGTTGACTCAAAATTAGAGTGTTGAAAAGCCTTAATTGGTACATCAACACTAATTTCTTTCTCAGATTTAAGGAAAATAAACAGGAGTATGAGACAATTTTTTCTTCTCCCTTCCATTTCCCATCGTTAAAGAGCTAAGCACTACTGACTTTGGCCCTTATTGATCGAAACAATTGCAAAGAATTCCAACTTATAAGCAATAAAAAAAGTAAAAAGGGTGGCACAGTGTCTGTGCCACCCTACAGTCAATCTGCACTAATTATAAATACTGTGCCACCCTACAGTCAATCTGCACTAATTATATATTTAATTGCTTGGAGGCTGGTATTAAATTAACAAAATAGTGTCTGTGAGTATTCTATGAAGGTAAGGAGTACTTCCTATGTACTAAATTCTTAATCCACTTGCAAGGCAATCCTCACACCAGGATAAATCTAAGCTTTCATCAGTGCTTGTTAATTAACAATTGGGACATCAATTCACTGGGCCCATGTTATTATTTTCAGTTTTATGACAAGAGCATCTATACCAAACAATGCAGTGGAGAATGCAAACCTCTTCAGTCACAGAAGCCCGAGCCCTACGATGTCTCTCCACTAATTCAGTCAAAACTTCGATTAAGCGCTGCTTCACCTCATCAGTTAGCATGCGTCCAGCTCCATATTCCTATGAGAGAATGATACAACTGGTCAGTTAAGTTATAGGACCCAAATGATATAATAAGGAGCCCAGAGGGTAAGAAGAGCCTAGTATTTTTATGTTGGAACAGATCCTTTTTATGACTTTCCTTTTCCTTTATATATATATATATATATATATATATATATATATATATATATGAAGATAAGTAGATAACTGTCATACCAGTTAATATTAAAATGCAATCAAACTGAAAATTTGCACACAAAAGAATCAAAGACCAACAGACCTGATCGATTGCACAAGGAATCAAACAATGAAGATTCTCTTTGCCAGAAAATAGGTGAGGAAATGAACTGGGAAATGACGGAACTGCCTGCATAAACAAATGAAGCACATTTAATCATTTCCAAATAAAAACTTCCAAATATACATCATAATAATCAAACAAATAGGAAAATGTCTTATCAATCAGAATTCTGAGCAGTGAACTACACTCTTGAACAAGAGATGAAGTTCAAACAAATGAGCATGTGGCAATGGATGAGTGGGGCAGGCATTCAAAGCTGGATAAGATTAGGAATGATATTATTAGGGAGAAGATTGGAGTGGCTCCTATAGAGTAAAAACTAATGGAATCATTTATACACATATATATATGTATATATGTTTGAATCTGATGACAGTAATGTAAGAGTTATATTAAAGTTACGACACTAAAAAACTTTTTCTAGGATAAATTTTTTACAGGATCCACTATTGGATTAAAATTCACATCATGTAAATCATGACCTTAATCAAAGCATATTCCACATGGGATATTGGTACCAAAAATGTTTAGACTATACAAACTCTGAATACTGAGATCTTCTACAATGAAAATATATTATTATTTAGTTTTGCACAACAACTGCACAGCTTAATCAAAGCATAATACTAACAACTGGATGAGAGAGATGTCTAACTGAGAAATTGCCCCGAAATGCAACATATCAGAACCTTGACAAGACATGCTCAAGATATTAACATCATGAAGTATTAATATAAAAAAGAGAAAGAGACTATGGAAGCAAACTCTAAAAGCCAAGACTCCAGCTACCAAAAATCACTATCATAGAAATATATAACGGCACATTCCACATGGGCCAGAAATAGGCCATACCTGCACTGGTGGAAAACTAACTTTTCCAATATGATCTTCTCCGGTGAAACCAAAAATGCCGACAGCCTGATTATAAGTTACACGCTTTGCAACCTGTACCATGCTTTTGTAGAAGGCACTGGAAAGGAAAATTCTTGTCAAAGGACAAAAGTTTCAACAAATAAAGTTCAGAGATGACTGTTTAAGTAGTTGAGACATTTCCATAATGATATTTTATTTAAGAACAATGACAACTGTAAAGAAAACTTTCACTGGATTTTTATTTAACAATGATGCGTACAAGATCCAAATTAATCTAACCAGTCACCCGTAACTTCTAAATATGGAACCCAAAATATTAATATTGGAAGGCACATCATTTTGGGAAGCAATTCTGAGACAAATCTTCTCGATGAATATGAGCTCTCTATTCTTAATAAGAGAAAAGCATGTTTGAGACTAATGATGATTACTATTTGATAAACCAAATGGATGTACAACAGTAAAGACTATTGTCTGTACTTTACCACATGAATTATCCTCCAAAGTGGCATACCATGCGTAGGTCTCAAAATCTGAGAAGATAAATGTTTTTGCAATGTCAAAACCGCAAGCAATGATGTCTTTTGTATTCTCCCTAGTTAGTCTGTGGCTCTCCTCAATAGTAAGATTTTTCCACAAGAACTTCTCATCATCAGTGAGTTGTATAACCAGAGGAA
The DNA here is from genome assembly GCA_029884605.1 of Ormosia emarginata. Taxonomy (NCBI): domain Eukaryota; kingdom Viridiplantae; phylum Streptophyta; class Magnoliopsida; order Fabales; family Fabaceae; genus Ormosia; species Ormosia emarginata. The sequence goes on along the minus strand of JAQQTP010000071.1, from coordinate 20,863,121 downwards.
CCTTAAATGCATCTTGCAAATACCTACATGCCATTTTCCACTATGTCAACATCCACTGCAATCAGAATGATTTGGACTAAGCTTCATTTTCATGGGTCACATAATAATCTGAGCACTAAGATACTGATTTATAAATTTCCATTTCTCTTTTAGCGTAGTTTCTTAGACACTAACAAATGCACAAGTAATTGAATTTTGGCTTCATTGATTTTTTTTTAGTTCTGCAGAGTTAGAAATCCATACTTAGTAAACATGAATGGAACCAAATGCCCCAAATGCAAAGCTTCTGGAGATGGTCCTCGTCCAGTATACAAGTAGAACTTTTCGCCCCGCTCATATGCATCCAAAATTTCATTGAAATCACTGTCTCCAAACTTTTTTTTTTTTTTTTAAGTTTTTCTCAATTAAAAGACAGAAAGAAAGAGTTGTGTGCATTATTTTTTTTTAAAAATTTTTCTCAATTAAAGTTATTTTGATAAAATTGTCCAAACTTTTTGCCTTTTTCATTCCTAAACATTTATTTTATAAGTTACTACATATAAATTGTAGATTTATCTATTAATTTGTGTCATTGTGTCTCATCACAACCCTTACCCACATGTGTTTGGAAATAAAGCCCACATCTTAAATGGACTTGCAAAACGCTAGTCATAGCCCACCCCACATAGGCTAGGGCCTGCCCACTTTGTTTTTGTTTTTAAATTTATCACGAAATGAATAATGCTTGCAGGAGATGAAGGTACGAAACCAGAATGAATAAGTGAAACTTCTACGTGAAGCAGTGAAGGAGTAGGTGCGAAACTAGATGTGAATCTTGTGGTGCAGTGCAAACAAGTTGATCCATTTACCAAATTACACACACACTCTTGTTGGGATTTGTTCGCTGTGGAAGGAAGAAATTGGGAGCGGGTTTACAGGGAGTCGTGAACTTAGGTATAGAGCAAATCGTTTGGATTGATGATATTGAGTGGAATGGAAGGGAATGGAATGGAATAGAGACATCTTCCATTGTTTGGTTATGTTAAAAAAAGATGAGATAGAATGGGAGTGGGTGGGATGGATTCCATCACATCCCATTAGAAACCATCAATTTTCTTTCCCCCCAATTTGGGGGTATGGGATGGAATCATCTTTCTTAGTATAAATATCATTCCATCCCACAAAAAATTATCCACTTCCCAAACAATGGAATGGTAACTTTACTCTATTCTATCCTAAAATATCCAAACAATGGAATGGTACTTTTTTTCCATTCCATCTCATCCCATCCTATCCCATTCCATCCCATCCTATCCCATTCCATTCCATTCCATTCCATTCCATTCCATTCCATTCCATTCCATTCCATTCCATTCCATCACTTACTAAATATCCAAATAATGCACAATGCGTGTGGGAGGAAAGATAAGGTTTTGGAAGTGAAACAAAAATTACAAAACCACACAGTTTTGGAATTTTGAAAAAATAAAGGCGGATCAACATGTAACTTAGTGGGGGCAATTGCCCCCATTCAATTTCAAACTTTTCTATTTATATTATATAGTATCTTATTATTATTTTGTTAAAAATACACAATTGTCTCCACTAAATAGTTATTTTGTAACTTATATTTGAACCATATGTGTAATATTTGAAGTATGAAAATTTTACATATCTATTTACACTATTTGATTTTCATTTATGTAAGAATAACTTGTATAACGTTTTTGTAACGATAGAAGATACTACAAGTGTTTTTTTTTTTCTCTCTTTTTCGGTAAAAGAAGATAGCTACAAATTTAAAAACTCACTTTCACAGTCTCACTCACCATCCTTTAACTTTCATGAATGAAAAATTCAAGAATAATTAATTATATATCGTTACGGTATGACACATTAAAAAGTCATTTTTTTTAATTTATTTCTATCTTTTTATATACTGGATCTGTCAATGTGTGTGGAATGTGGAATGAAAAAAATAAAAAATAAAATGATACACGACATGTGTAGACGGGAATATCTCTAGCGTTGTAATAAATGCATATCTAAGATTTTCATCATTGATTTATTTGAAATTTATGTGAATATACTTAAAGTTAATAATGAAAAATTCTCTTAAAATATATATTTATTATTATTCTAAAAACATACAATAATTAATTTCTCTCCTTATGAAGTGCTTAAATATTTTTTTATTAATAAAACAGAACAAAATAAATAAAAATGATTTGAAAAGAAAAATAGAGAAACGAAACAAAGTTACATATTTTATTCTTTGAAAAATTAATAAAAAATAAAACAAAATTCCATGATGCTAAGTAGGAAATCCATGTCCATCTCACGTAAAAAGTTTGATGGGCTGGTGCATGGACATTTACCCATTTTTACAGTTCTAATTACATGTCAATCAGGTGTTGTTTGTTTGTTTTTATTTTTTTGTTTGTTTGAGTTCCAATTTTTTAACATCATGTTTTTATACAATTTTTTATATTAATTAACAATGTATAAATTCATAGTTAATAATATATATCAATTGATTAACAATATATTAATTACTTGTATGTTAATTTGTTAACCAACCAATACATATTATTAATCATTAATTTATATTATTAATTGATGTATAAAATAATGTAAAAAATATTATGAGATGATTATTTCTCAAGATTATTTTATTACTCTATACATGGTGACAGCTGCTTTTTCACAACAATCATATTTACACCATCCTTACTAATTACTATAGCTAATTTATTATTATTACCCCGTTAAAAGAGTAAGAAAAGTAGCGTGTGAGTCTCATTTTCCTTTTCCCAAACCAAAAGGTGAAAGTATATACTATCTTTCTTTCATGAATAATGCTATATATATATATATATATATATATATATATATATATTTTTTTCAGTATAATTTTTATTATTTGATTAAAGTTGGTTTTATCTTCATTATAATTCTGCAACTTATTGTGATGTGAGAAGATATAACTTGAGATTGATATGTAACAATCATTTTTCTTCTTTCATGATTCACGTATATTGGTAATTTCCGCAGAAAGCATGTCAGGAAAAAAAAAGCAATGAACATGCAGAAGAGTATTTTGGACATTTGGGGTGGTGGTTTGATCAGTTCCAACGCTAACAGGATTGTTTCACTCCTTCAAACATGTCCAGCTCAAACCGAAAGGCTAATGGTTGCTGGTTTTTATCACAGTAATCGGTGGCCAATCATTTGTCAATAAAACCATAAAATAATAAGTACCTTAACCTTTGCATAATATAATAATGCATGTCTTGGTCCGCGCTTTGCTTCTGTCATCACACACCTACATCCAATGCCGGCACAGCTACTTCCAGGTTCCACCCTTTTACCATATAGAAACACATAGTCTTCTCTCTCTCTTTGACTGATTTTTCTTCTTCTTCTTCATGTTTTTGTTGGAAAAATATCTCCTTCAAGGACTTGGCTCCAACGTGTTGCCTCATTCATCATCTCCATCTCCAAAAAGCTTATTCTTTGATCAAAAGTAAAGTCAAAGCTAGTTGGTTTCAGAATTTGAATTGTTCAACAGTGCAGCTACATGTAACATCACTGTTCACCACCATCAACCGGTAGCAGCATGCCATATATATAACACCCTCATCAACGTCACCCTAGCTGGAAAATCTGAAGATGGGGTGTCAGTGGCATCTTGTGAAGGATTGGAGTAGAAAGCTGTATTGGTTGTTGAAGAAATGAAGGAGAAGGAGGAGCTCAGGTCAAAGACCTAATCTATTTGGAAAATCCTCATCTGGGGTAATCAGAATATTCAGGGTATAATGCTATAAAATGGAGGGTTAACTTTGTTATGTCCAAGGATAAGTTTTCTGCTGTTTGTTTAGTTGGTCAACATGCATACACATATATAGATTTGTTCCGGTAGGGATAAATGATTCGGTGCTATATGACAAAAGTACTTGCTTGAAAAGGCGTGGCAACACCTTGATGCTGTCTGCTCTTGGTTTTTATGGTAGAAATGTTAACTGCGTTTTCTTATTCATCTTGGGGAATTCATGTCCTGTACACGTTAATCAATTGACCATTCTTAAGTTCCAGTTGTGCTTAAAATGATATAACTTAGAAAGGCTGGTTGTGTGGTTAAAAATTGTGATTTATAGAAATCAGGTTGGTACCTAAAATCCTGGCGTACCTGGAAGATTTTAGTTTGTTGCCTAAATGATGGATTGTGCTAGATACTGACTTCACCTTGTAGGTTCTAATTATCTGATTAACCTCTGGTCTTTGTTGATTTTAGAATTGAAAATGTAGGTTTGATAAGATTTTTTTTAAATTCCCTATTTTGATTCTGGTTTACACTTAAACTTGGTTTGACTTTGTATGGAGAAGTTCAGTCATAAGATTCTGGTAAGCACTTAGTTATTAGGTTCTCTCAGCAACCCTGCGAACTGCGTATCAATTTATTATACTTTGTAGTGCAAAGAAAGTCTTGTGATCATAATGGCAAGAAGTGACGTACCCCACACCAGAGAATATTGCCAAATGGTTAAGCATAAATTACTGGCTGGTTCATACCTTCTGCGTGATTTTGAACAATGATGCTTTGGTTCTCCTTTTTATGTGCTGGTTTATCTTTGTTACATGTTTAAAAATCCTTACGATGAATTGCTGTTTGGCATCTTAAATTTTTTTTCCTTAGCAAAGAAGTTATGGGTTTGTTTTTTCTAAAGATCCTGGGGGGTTGTTTGGAAAGTCTGGTCTAGTAGAGAAGGAGTGTTGTGGAGCATTGCTAAATCTGATCTCTTGCTTTTGGTCATATTTGAGCTTTACAGAGATGTTTATCTTTTGTTTCCTGGACTGTTTGCATTAGGACATGTCACGCGTACAGGGGTGGGGCTGTCATTATTCATGGAATCATGTTAAGTTGGACATGTCATGCTGATTCGTATATCAATAGGGTCTTGTTGTTCGATTGTTCTTTTGGGTTTAGTTACCATTATGCTTTTGATGCTTGTCTTATTTGTAACAAGAATAGCAACTATTTTTTGTTGTCTCTTTAATGCTTATTGTTGGATTATCAAGAAGATGCTCTATGGATTAAATGTCTGCAGGCTGTTATCTGTTGCATTGTATGCGTTTGCAATGTATATAGCAGCTCTTTCTTTCTTTTTCTCCTTAATCATATGACCTTAGATTTTTACATAATGCACTTTTGGAAAGAAGAATGGAATGGGTGGTTATCAGCTGATGCTTGGAACTGTTCCCTTCCTAGATCCTGCTCACTCATAATCACTTGTTTTAAGCTCCCTTAGTACTAGTTTCCTAACAGCTGCATACATTTTAGTTGCATGGTTTATGTTTTGGACAAATGTTTCTTTTCCTTTTAAAATGTACCTTTGGAATATTTCTTTGGCATCTTTATCCTCTTTGACATCTTTTTGAGTATTATACTCTAGAGTAAACTTTGGCTTGTGGGAGAGCTTTTGGGGAAACCAAAGGAAATTGGATTAGGAAGCATGGGAGAATGGTTGACTACTGAGTTTAACCTTTTCATTCCTCTCTCTTTCTGATGTGTATTGTGGTGCTTGATTTAGATTCCATTTATATCCTTTTTTTTTTCCAATTGTTTGGTAGCATTATGAAATCTTACTGGAGTGATCTGGTACTTTTCCCAGTGTCTATACAGATTATGGATTTGGTTCTTTAAGTGTTTATTTTATTTTTAAAAATGTTCCATTTAGCTTTCTTGATTGTGATTGCACCTGACAGATGGCAGGAAACTTCAGATTCACAATGGACCAGAAGGATATTGTTAGATTCTTGACTACAACTGTTGATAGTTTCATTCAGGATCGGTTAATCAACAAAGAACAAAGAATCCAACACAAGGAACAGTGTGCAGAGAGGTTAGCAGCTGAAGATGGAAGTTGTGACAAAGACACTGAGGTGGAATACTCTGATCAAGCAGTATTAGCAAATCTGGATTGGGGTATTGAAGCCCTTGAAGAAGCTATCAATACCTATAATATGGAAACCAAGCTTGCGCGGCTTGATTATGCTGAGAAGATGTTGCAAGTGTGTGCAATGTTGAATCCTAAGCAAAAGATTGCTGGAGTTCCAAACTTCTACCTCTCAGCTTGGGCACACCTAAATCTATCCTACCTATGGAAGTTGAGGAACAATATTCAAAATTGTGTTTTCCATGCTCTTGAGATGTTCATAGTTGATCCTTTTTTCTCTCGGATTGATTTTGCTCCTGAACTCTGGAAAAATCTGTTTCTTCCACACATGAGCTCCATTGTAGGGTGGTATTCAGAGGAGAGGCACAAGCTTATGATGGAAGTGATACCTGACTCTTCTGATTTGTCCTTTACAGCTGACTTTGATCAATTTTTCAATGAGTCTTTGGTATTTTCTATGAGGCCACACCAATTAGAGAAATTGCAAAAGCTGGAGCAGCTTTATGGAGAGTCATTGGATGAGAACACACGGCTATATGCAAAGTACTATAAGGATTGCATGAACTCTGATTCCACCTCAAGCAAGAAGGTGGTTCCTATGTTGCCAATCGCTGAGCCCCCTATGACTCCTTTGCATGAGTTGAGCCGGTCTATTCCTGATTATGTAAAATTTGGTCCTATATTGCCCAAGAGTGCTGGATTTTCTTCAATATCAAGATCTAAAGATAGCGTAAACGAAACAACCAGGTTAGAGTTGATACAAATACAAATTTTGAATTCTTTGAGCCTGTGCTCACGTGCCTGTTTGTGTTGTGCTTGTGCATGTGTTTCATGATTCATTGCCAAAAAGTATGTTATATTGGTCATGTTTTTAGCTTAAGAAAGTTCAACATACATTTTATTTCATTTGAGCCTCATAATGCCTGTACTTTTTGGATGCTGAATTTCAACAGAGAGAATTTAACTTCCAGCCATTCGAAGAAGGTGGAGAAATCATCTATGAGGGGTGCTAAGGTGATAGTAAGTTATCTATACGCTTGTTGCTAATAATATAACTTTCCATACATAGATTTAGAGTGGCATATGTGTATAGGCCTTATGATAATTTATCATATGCAGGAGAGCATCATTGAAGAGAATGAAGATGATTCAGATTATGAGCTAGATGATGCATCAGTGGATTCTGATAACAAAAATAATATTTTCTCACCTGAAATGAAGATGATCAAGGATGAGGATATTGAGCCAAAAGTGCATTTATCAAACCAGAAGAATCAAATATATTCTCCTAATATCTTCTCTCCCTTGGATTCCCCAAGAACTGCTCCAAATAATTCATCTACAAATCCTGATATACGTAGTAAAAGAGAACCCAAGTCTTTGCGCTTACTGTCTAGTCGTTTCAGGGACTCAACTATTTCTGATTTATCATTATCTCCAGACATGAGCACTGATAACATTTTCAACTCTGATAACGAAGTGATGGTATGTCTCAGATAAGATCTATATAATCCCATTTGTTATTATTTATTACTAGTAACTTGTTTTATTGTTGCCTGGTGTGATTACTCTTTTCTAAGTTCAATTATGTAGCAGTTCTTTTGGAATATAGGTCTTGAAGAACATTCAGAGGAAAAACTATAGCCAAACACTAAGTATGAATCATGACAATGAGAATAGCCTGGTACTAAATGACAGGTAATCACCAGTTTTTTATTTTTATTTTTGATATATTGTAAGATGCTCTTATAGTTCTTATGCTTATCTGTGTGACAAGTAAGAACAATCATTTCCCTCCTAATGTTCAAATATCTTTGGATTTGCAGTTCCCTTTGTGAAAGTGATGACGGATATCACGGCTGCATTTCGTTGCCAAAATTAGAGAAGCTGACTGGATCAAAACCATCCAAAGATTTTGTTTGCCCAATCACAGGTCAGATATTTTGTGATCCTGTCACCCTTGAAACAGGCCAGACCTATGAAAGAAAAGCAATTCAAGAGTGGCTCAAAACCGGAAATACATCATGCCCCATCACACGACAGCCTCTATCTGCAAGCACATTGCCCAAAACAAACTATGTTTTGAAGAGATTGATAACATCATGGAAAGAACAGCATCCTGAACTAGCTCAGGAATTCACAAATGCTGACACACCAAGGGGTTCTTCGTGTTCTCCCTCTGCAAAAGACATCCCAATGCTCTCCATTACACAAAGCACAACTGATTTACCAAGTCATAAGAACAAAGAAGATTATATTAGACAAAGGAGCAAAAGATTTATGCAGGTTGCTGTCTCAACATCTCCAACTAGTGTGCTATCTCAAGCTGCAGTTGAAACAATTATGAATTGCTTGAAACCTTATGTTTCAAGTCTCTGTACATCAGAAAACTTGCAAGAATGTGAAGAAGCTGTAATCGAAATAGCCAGATTATGGAAGGACTCAAAGACTGATTCTCAGATTCATTCTTACTTATCAAAGCCAACTATCATAAATGGTCTAGTGGAAATACTTTCAGCTTCTCTGAATAGAGAAGTTCTGAGAACATCAATTTATATTCTTTCCGAGCTAATTTTTGCAGATGAAAGTGTTGGAGAAACACTCAACAGTGTAGATTCTGATTTTGATTGTTTGGCTAATCTACTTAAGAATGGTTTGGCTGAGGCTGCTCTTCTTATTTACCAACTGAGGCCAGTTTTTGCTCAGCTTTCAGCCCATGAACTTATACCCTCTCTTGTTCAGGTGATCCAGAACGAAAATGAGGAGTTAGATGATTTTCAGTTAGTTTTAGGCCCCAAAGATGCTGCTATAGCAATTCTTGAGCAAATTTTAATAGGAGGAGATGAATATAGCAGGTCCCTTAATGCTTTGAGTGTCATTTCAGCAAATGGAATTCCAGCCTTAGTCAAGTATTTGGAGAGGATGGAAGGAAGGAGGTCCGTTGTTTCCATACTTCTGTGTTGTATGCAAGCTGAAAAAGGTTGCAAGAGCTTGATAGCAAACAGAATTGAATTATCTCCTGTTCTTGAATTATTTCATGATGGAAATGATAGTGTGAGAGGCATCTGTGTGGAGTTTCTCTCAGAACTGGTTCAATTGAATAGGTAAGCTTGCAGTTCACTTATCGCAAGTGAAATCTTCCTTTCTCTTCAGTTATTTACTCTCAAATGAAATATTAATTGATCTATCATAGTTTTCATCCTGTTCAATATTTTGGAGAAGCATAACTGGAGTGGAGTCCTGTGCCTCAATGCTTCCTGTTAGAAAATGAGAGCAACCATATTCTTATTCATTTAAGAAGTATCACATCTATGTTTGCACTAACTGGATAAACTAAAGCAACAACAATAGCTTATTTTTCACCAATAATACCTCATCTTAGGTGGGAACTTTGCAAACTTTTCATTTCAATCAGCAAAGGTATACCAAAATGTTTTCCTGTTGAACACTCCCCACATTTTACAGCAGTATGCCTTTATTATATTAAACATTGAAGGCATGCTTTGTGACTATGTACTTTTTGTGCTATTCCTCTTCCATCACCAATCCCAGAATTTATTATTTTTTTAATGGTGTTACAGAAGGACATTCTGCAACCAGATATTACAGATAATCAAGGATGAAGGAGCATTTAGTACGATGCATACATTTCTTGTATATCTTCAGATGGCTCCAATGGAGCATCAACTTGCTGTTGCCAGTCTTCTTCTTCAGCTTGATCTTCTGGTTAGCCCTTCGAAATCAATTTCTTGTTACTTATAGGTTTTGGATAAGAGAGTACTTTTATTCTCATATAATTTTATTGAATCATAAATGAAATACTTATAGACAGATTTGGTTGAGAAAAGATAACCAAATCTGTTATACAAGGAATAAAATAAAAATAGAAAGATTTCCTATCTAAAATCTGATTAAATAAGATTTTATTCTAACTACCTATCTAAATCTGAATGATTTAGATTTATTCTAACAGAATCTCCTAATAATCAAATCTGAATCAGATCATTCAGATCTTAACATATTTGGTAACAAACTTTGACACCCCCCCTCAAGTTGGTGCATAGATATCTATCAAGCCCAACTTGTTTGCAAGATGTCCAAAGTTAGTTCGGAACAACCCTTTGGTGAGGATATCTGCTAGTTGCTGTGTGGTTGGAACAAATGGTATACAGATTGTTCCATCATCAATCTTTACTTTAATGAAGTGTCTATCAATTTCCACATGTTTAGTACGATCATGCTGCACTAGATTTTGAGCAATACTTATGGCAGCCTTGTTGTCACAGTATAGCTTCATTGGCAGGTTGATAGGCATTGTCAACTCTACAAGAATCCTTTTCAACTGTAGCATTTCACAGACCCCCTGAGCCATAGCTCTATATTCTGCTTTAGCACTACTCCTTGCAACTACATTCTGTTTTTTACTCCGCCATGTGACTAAGTTTCCCCATACAAAAGTGCAATATCCTGATGTAGATCTCCTATCTGTGATTGATCCGACCCAATCAACATCTGTGTAGGTCTCAATGGTCTGCAGTGTAGTTCTTATGAAAAATAGGCCTTTACCTAGTGCACTTTTCAAGTATCTTAGGATTCGATAAACTGCCTCAAGATGTTCCTCACAGGGTGAATGCATAAACTAACTTACTAAGCTTACTGCAAAAGCAATATTTAGTTGAGTGTGTGATAAGTAGATTAGCTTGCCAACAAGCCTTTGATAACGAGAAGTATCCACAAGTTCACCCTTCTTGTCAACTCCAAGCTTTCGGTTCGGATCAATTGGAGTATCTGCTGGTTGTAACCACTCATTTCAGTTTCTGTAAGAAGGTCAAGGACGTACTTCCTTTGAGAGACAACAATTCCCTTTCTTAATCTTGCAATCTCCATCCCAAGAAAGTATCTTAAGGATCCTAAATCCTTTATCTCAAACGCTGCAGAGAGAGAATTTTTTAATCGATTCACTTCTGACAAATCATCTCCAGTGAGAATTATGTCATCCACATATACAATTAGTACAATTTTTCCTTCAACCGAGTGCCTTACAAACGTAGTATGATCTGCTTGTCCCTGTGTATAACCTTGATTCCTGACAAACTGAGTGAATTTCTCTAACCAAGCTCTTGGTGACTGCTTTAGTCCATAAAGAGATTTCTGCAACTTACATACCTTCTGATTGAACTTTCCTTCAAAACCAGGAGGGACATCCATATACACTTCCTCCTCCAAATCACCATTTAAAAATGTATTCTTTACATCTAGTTGTTGTAGAGGCCAGTCCAGGTTTGTGGCAAGAGATAGAAGTACTCTAATAATGTTCAACTTTGCAACAGGTGCAAATGTCTCTAAGTAATCAATACCATAGGATTGAGTAAAACCTTTTGAAACCAATCGAGCTTTGTATTTTTCAAGTGATCTATCTGACCTGTATTTAATGGTAGACACCCATTTGCATCCCACTGTTGTCTTTCCTCTTGGCAGATCCACCAATTCCCATGTTTGATTCTTTTCAAGGGCTTTCATCTCTTCCAGGACAGCCTCCTTCCACCAACCTTCATCCACATGTTTGATTCTTTTGACAATTGGAGGTAAAAGCTTTCATCTCTTCCAAGACAGCCTCCTTCCACTCGGGAACCTCTAGAGCATCCTGTACATTTTTTGGAATCTCCATACATGACAATTGTGAGGTAAAAGCACGAAAAACAGGTGACAGATTTTCATATGACACAAAGTTGGACAGCGGATGTTTGGTGCATGACCTTGCACCTTTTCGAATGGCAATGGGAAGATTAGATTCATTTGACTCAGTAGTTTTAGATTCATGACTCAAAGGATCTGAAATAGATTGAGTAATTTGTACAGGCTTAGGAAAAATATTACCTGGTGGGTTCAAAGACTCATGGCAGTGCATGGGATCATGGGGCTCATTTCTTTGAGTAGTTTTCCTACTTGAGTAGGCAATGTCAAAAAATCTTGAGTCTCTGCCTGTGGTACCTGTCTCATTTACATTCGTTTCATAGGGGTCAAAATTTTCTTGTCTCGGCATTAGAGATAAACCACCTGTGTCTTCATCATTTAAAAAACTTGACTCATTTGTATTAAGAGGTGTGGAGTCTTTAAGTTGAAAATATTGTGTTGAATCTTCATTTTTTCTCCCCCCTGAAGATGAGTAGTAAAAAAAGGTGTTGACTAAAAAAAGGTGACATCCATAGTTACAAAAGTATTTTTGGAGATGGGATCAAAACACTTGTATTCTTTTTGATTGGGAGCATACCCAATAAACACACATTTCTTTGCTCGAGGGTCAAGTTTACTGTGACTATGGTCATGTATATGGACAAATATCATGCACCCAAAAATGTTGAAAGCCTATTTGTTGGAAAAACATGCAGAAACACTTCAAAAGGGGTTTTAAAATTTAAAACCTTACTAGGCATTCTATTAATCAAATAGGTTGCAGTCAAAACAACCTCTCCCCAAAGATATTTAGGTACATTGTTTTGAAAAAGTAATGCTCGAGCTACCTCTAACAAGTGTTTATTTTTCCGCTCAGCCACCTCATTTTGTTGAGGAGTATTAGTACAAGAATTTTGATGAACAATTCCTGTTTCCATGAAAAAATGGCTCAGATGTTTGTTAAAGTATTCTTTACCATTATTACTCCTGAAAATTTTATTTTTTTCCTGAAATTGTGTTTCCACCATCTTAAAAAGATTTTGAAAATTATTTCAACTTCAGACTTTTCCTTCATTAAGTACACCCAAGTCAGCCTAGTATGATCATCAATAAACGTGACAAACCATTGTTTACCTGAAAGTGTAGGATCACGACTAGGTCCCCAAACATCACTATGGATTATGGTAAACGGACTGGATGCTTTATAAGGTTGAGGCAAATAAGAAGTGCGATGATGTTTAGACAATTGACAAATGTCGCAGGAAAAATGAGATGGGTTTTTTATTCTTGAAAAATTCAGGAAACAAGTGTTCTAAATAAAGGAAACTTGGGTGGCCTAACCTATAATGCCACAACATTATTTCACTATCCCTAGAAACAGAAACAAAATTGAAACAGGTACGTTGTTGAGATTGTCTACTCAAGTCAGGTTCATCTTCAAAGATATAGAGTCTATCAATCTCCCTAGCACCGCCAATTGTCCTCCCCGAATTTAATTCCTGAAATTTACAACACGAGGAATAAAAAACAGCACGAGATTTAAGATCACCTATTATTTTACTAATAGATAATAAATTGCACGATAAGTGAGGAACATGAAGAACATCATGAAGAATTAAGGAAGGAGAAAGAAGAACATATCCAATTCCGGCTATTGCAGAGAAAGAACCATTCGCAATTTTGATTTTTCTATTGCCTACACAAGGACTATAAGATGAAAACAATTTTGAACAATCTGTCATAGATCAGTTGCTCTAGAATCAATGATCCATGGAGTTTTTGAATTCAGTTTGGTACTAAAAGGAGCAGCAGTGAGATAGATACCTTTTTGTGCCAAAGAACAAGATGGATTAACTAACATGTTTGGAGAAAACAATTTGTACAGGTGTTCTAATTGTTCCTTTGTAAATGGAGATGCCTCATAATTAATTTGGGGCTCCTGAATGTCCTCGGAGATGGTCTGAAAAACACGAATCTCTTTGCTGCATTTTTTCCTCCAGTTTGGTGGTTTGCCATGGAGTTTCCAACAAGTCTCCTTTGTATGCCATGGTTTCCTGCAATGTTCACACCATGGTTTCTTTTTTCCATCTGAATCCTCTCCTTTAATCACAAAAGTTGAACCTTCAACTTCCTGAATTTTGGAGATTTTAGGATTGTGCATCATAATTCTTCTCCTAGATTCCTCTCATCTGAATTATGAGAAAACTGCACCAATGGAGGGAAGTGGTTTTTGACCTAGAATTCGACCGCGTACTTCATCCAAACTCTGATTCAGACCAGCAAGAAACATGTAGACCCGATCATTCTCCTCCCTTTTTTTGAACCAAGCATAGTCATTGGGGTTTTCCCAGTCATTATCATAGCACTGATCCAATTCTTGCCAAAGAGTCACCATCACATTGTAGTTACTGGTAACATCATAATCACCTTGTTTGGATTGCTAGAGACGAGTCTTCAAGTCAAAAATTTGAGAGGAGTTTTCTAGGTCAGAATAACAATCACGAACAGCCTCCCAGACATCCTTTGCCGTCGGTAGGAATAGATGAGGTTTCCTAATTGCTCGTTCCATAGAATTAATCAGCCAAGCAATTATAAGAGAGTTTTCGGGCCTCCATTTTTTTAGAGAATGATCATTTGGTCCAGGTTGCACTGTTTCTCCAGTCAGGTGCCCTAACTTCCCCTGGCCATCCATTATCAATTTCACGGATTGAGCCCATTCAAGGTAGTTCTTTCTGTTAAGTTTATGGACGGTGAGTTGCAAGTTGGAATTCTAATAAAGGGCATCAACAGATGATGACGACCCTAGTTGAACAGACGTGTTACTCCCAGATGAATCCAAGGAGGTCGTTGAAGGTGTAGTGCCGGTCATCGCCGTTTTCACCATTGTGGAAGATGGTCCAGAGCAGGAGGCTCTGATACCATATAGGTTTTTGATAAGAGAATACTTTTATTCTCAGATAATTTTATTGAATCATAAACGAAATACTTATAGACAGATTTGGTTGAGAAAAGATAACCAAATCTGTTATACAAGGAATAAAATAAAAACAGAAATATTTCCTATCTAAAATCTGATTAAATCAGATTTTTATCTAAATCTGAATGATTTAGATTTATTCTAATAGGATCTCCTAATAATCAAATCTGAATCAGATCTTAACAGATTTGGTAACAAACTTCGACATTACTAAAATGTAATTTATGCTCTCCTGTTACCTCAATATATTTTTGTTCTTGTCAAATCTTCAGGTTGAACCACGAAAGATGAGCATTTACAGGGAAGAAGCTGTAGAGACGCTGATAGAAGCACTTTGGCAAAAGGACTTCTCAAATAATCAAATGAAGGCTTTAGATGCTTTACTATTTCTTATTGGACATGTCACTTCCTCAGGAAAGTCATATACTGAAGCTTGGTTGCTCAAGATTGCGGGATTTGATCAACCTTATAATGCTTTAATGGAGGCCGAGCAGTTGGGGCAATATGACAATGATTTGATGGAAACAATGGTTTGGGGCTATGTGGCATTTTGATTGTTCTTTCGAGTTTGGTTGATAGTTGATTTCTCTCCATACTAATGTGAATTTTTCTTATATAGGAGGATGAAAAAAATGCTATGAACTCTTGGCAGAAAAGGGTAGCTTTTGTACTTTGCAACCATGAAAATGGTTCCATATTTAAAGCTTTGGAAGAATGCCTAAGGAGTAATTCCTTAAAGTTGGCAAAATCTTGCCTTGTTCTTGCCACATGGATCACACACATGCTCTCTACTCTTCCTGATACCGGTGTAAGGGATGTTGCTCGCAAATCCTTGCTTGACGAACTTATAAATGTCCTCCAGTCATCCAAGAACCTGGAGGAAATGATCCTGGCTTCCCTAGCATTGAAGACTTTCATAAGTGATCCAAGTAGGTTTTATTTATAATAGTTGTAGACATTATCCGTGTGTTCTATTATACAAAGGAGTACTTAACTGAAAACTGTCGATGTTTCAGTTGCTCATGAAGCACTTGGAGTTTATGCTAAAAGCATCTATAGAACCTTGAGGAAGCTGAAGAAATATTCAGTGGTGGCAGTTGATGTTATGAAAACCTTACTAAACATAAAATCTGTTGATGTGGTGAGTGGATTGGTGATTTGGGATATGGTTCATTTCATCTAATGTGTTTGTGTAGAAAAGTAACTTTTTTTTTTTGGGTTAAAAAAAGTAACTATTTTAATTCTCTATTATATAGACAGAGTTGTGGAGTTGTAAAGAAGTTGTTGAGTTAGATTTGAGCTCAAATGGGGAGGTGCTTTCTTTGCTTTATCTGAACGGTCAGGTCTTGAGTGGACACTCTGATGGAGCTATCAAGGTAGTGTCCTAACCATTAGAAACAGCGTGGTTATGTGTGTGTGTCTGGCTGTCTGTCTAACAGTACCACTTGATATCTTCCTACTAGGTATGGGATGCAAGGAAGAGAATACCAAGAGTAATTCAAGAAAGTCATGAGCACACAAAAGCTGTAACATCTCTCTGTTCTTCAGGTGATAGACTATACAGTGGCTCCTTAGACAAAACCATCCGGGTATACTATCTTTCTATGCCACAAGAAAAATTGGTCTGATACTTGGTTAACCAATATTTTGTTGTGCATACGAATTAATGTTGCTAAGATTTGAGGTGATGAGTGGCTCTTATTTTCGGCATGTTTACATCTTTCATTAGTTTAGACCTATTTATAAGCAGCTAAGATTATGTTAATATGTAGTTACAGTCAGCACTATCCTGCGGTAATAACAAAAAAAAAAACAAAAAAGCACTACCCTTTCCCTTGGCATGGAATAAAGGGTACTTTCCCATACTAGATTTGTTACTAAAGTTTACTGGAATAAGCAAATAGAAATGAGTATGCTTCACATAGCAAAAGCTGTGCATTCTTATAGTAAATTACCTACCTTCATGTTAACTTCCCAAATAGAAGAGTGATGATATTAACATCTTATTAATACTTAGTTACTTACCTTCATGTTAACTTCCCAAATTACTTCTTGCATCTTTTTGTTGATCCTCTAGCTTGATTATAGTATTGAATATGCACCACTAAATAATACTACTTATGTACAGGTTTGGACTATTAAACCTGATGAGATTAAATGTATAGATGTTCATGAAGTTAAGGAGGCAGTGTATGAGTTGATAGCCAATGCTAAATTGGCATGCTATGTATCTCAAGGAACTGGAGTTAAGGCAAGCCTATTATGTTGCTTGAACAACTCAAATAGAAATGTAGTTCCATCATAAGGTTAAAATTAATAAAATTTGAGATGTTACAGGTTTATAATTGGTCAGAAGCTCCAAAGCTCATCAATTTCAACAAATATGTGAAATGCCTAGCTCTTGCTGGGGACAAATTGTATTGCGGTTGCTCTGGTTGTAGCATTCAGGTAAGCTTCATTCTGCATTGCTTCATATTCTTGTAGAGCCTTTAGCTAAAGTAAACCAACCAACAGAGATTGCTTAAGAGTTAAGATCCATATGTTCTTTCCATCTACAAAAACATGCCACTCTGGCAACACATTAAAACTTCTCTAGAAATTGTCCATCTTCCTTAAAAATTATGGCGGTGAATAATGGCAGGAGGTTGACTTGTCCAAATACACATCAAATTCATTCTTCTCTGGTACAAGAAAATTGTTGGGAAAACAAACCATACACTCCCTTCAAATTCATGATGGTTTCCTCTTTGCTTGTGGTTCTTCTGTTGATGCAACCGCAGGAAAGGTAAACGCCACTTCTAGTTCTAGACCAAAGTTATTGTCATTATAGATAAGCATTCTTGCTTGCTAAACTAACTTTTCCTTCAATTGATGTAAGGTATTTTCACTCTCCACCAAAATGGTGGTGGGATCACTCTCAACTGGACTTGACATCCATCGCATAGCCATAAACAGTGACTTCATATTTGCTGGTACAAAATGTGGCACCATTGAGGTTTGGCTAAAAGATAAGTTCACCCGGGTTGCTTCCATCAAAATGGCTGGTGGTCACACAAAAATCACATCATTAGTATCAGATGCAGATGGTATGATGCTTTTTGTTGGTTCCTCTGATGGCAAGATCCAGGTTAGGCCATGATCATTACAGCAGTCATGTCAAGATATCAGAAAACTAAAATGTTTCTTTTCCACTAACCCATTTTCTCCATGGATTCTTGCTTGCAGGTTTGGGCTTTGGATTAAGCACAATGAATGGACAAGCATAATATCCCTTTTGCCACATGTAAATGAATTGTTGATGAGTTTTTCCCATTTGGGTTCCTTACAGATTTTATAGGATTTCATTAGTTAAAGGGTATTGGTCATTAGATTATATTATCCAAATAAGATCTTCTATATTGAAGGTTTACGGAGCACGTGCAAATTGAATTATAGTATGCGGGGTAAACCATCAACTATCCCTACTATATCTATATATCTTATTTCTGAATGTTGCCAAACACCCCATAAAAGAAGTACGCACTCAAATTGGAAATAGGAGGATGTTCAGTGTTTTAGAAGCTACTTGAGTATGATGAAACGCCCTTCACAAATTAACTAATCTTAAATGCAAGCCCAATCCCATCCACAAATTATGATTTTTTTTTTTAAAACCATTTTGCAGCTCGCTTAAAAAGTATGTACGGCACTGAAAAGAGGTGTACCAATATCATCCAGAAAACAAGTGATCAATGATCATTCAGTAGATGCAGAAAATATATTATCATCTTCACTATAATGCGACTCTTCAATTAACAAAAGTTGAAAAAGCAGCACTTGGAGGCAACGTAACAACACATAAAGGCTTACAAATAATAGTAGAGATGTGGGTGTGTGGAGTCTAGAGGCTGTGAATTGTGAATTTGTGATGAATGAAAGTCTGCCAGTATAAATCAAAATATTATATTAGAAAGAAGAGAGCCCTGCAATTTTTCTGAACTTCTCATAGGAAACCCAGAACACAAATTGCCATGGACCAAGCCTTGCCCACGTGGGGAAGAATCCTTTCCACAGTGCTCTTATTCCTTCAACTTTAACTGTCTTTACCAAGCAATCATAAGAGCTACTATATAAGAATTTCCCTTCCTTTTTAGCTGCCTGATTCATCATTCTAGTCTTGACGACGTCAGCTGGACAACTTAAAGAAGTTGCAGCGAGACCTGACATGATAGAGGCTAATGTGTGGGCATAAACATTATCCTCAGCTATCCTACTTTTAATAACAAATTGTTTAGCATGATCATAACATGCTAATTCTCCCATGTTCACTAAGAAGGCTCTTTGGATATTAGGAAAAACACCCTTCCACAGTCCTTGGAATCCTTCAGCTTGAGCAATCTTGTTCAGAGCATCAAATGGCCCTGAATACCGAGGTTGAAGACCTTGGCTGACCATACGGCCATCAGCTTGCATCCTCACCTTGACAAGATCAGCTGGGCTTGCTATAATCTGTACTACTAAGAGTAAATAATAGAACACAGTAATTTTTGAAGAAAATACAAATTAAGGTGAGTAGTATATTAAAACCTTATAGCTAAAACAAGGATTATTCCCAGAAAAATTTCCAAGTTATTGTTCATTGGAAATTTTATCAATGTAAAATTGCATTTTATCATAATGCTCAGCAGATATTTCTTCATTTTTCTTTAAGCTTTGTTCATCCTTTAATTTCTATTGACTACTTTTGCGTCTAACTGATTAAACCATCATCCTATTCTTCTATTTCTATCTCTCCACACTCTAGCACGAGGCAGGGTGCGAAAATTTGGAAGATTCTCTATAGTTTGGTACATGAATCCCTACACCTTTCTAAAAGGCTGTTAGTTGCCTTAGTTCTTAGGCTGAGATGGGCTTTGTTATTTGTCTTATGTTCGTGGATTTGCTACTTTTAACAAGCTTAAAGCTTAGTAAGTTTAAACTTGAGGGGGAGTGTTAAAATATTATAACAAAGGCAAACCAGAATCACATAAAAAGCCCCCTCCTATAGACTGAATCACCTAGACCAGGACCAAGACAAGGCAGATGTTGAGTATAGGACTGACTAGTCTACTAGATGAGTCCTTTTAGGCTAACCCTTTTAGTAACTAAGATAAACATTAGTCAAAACAACAAAGGCAATGCTATACCTGATTCCAAATCAATCAATTGTATAAAACTGAGAATTCAAAGACCACGTATTCTTTATTATGTTCATAAAAATCTTGCAGATGGTGTTCTGGGAAGGCATAAATTCTGTTCTTGTCTTCTTGAACCTTTCAAAAATAGAATTCAAAATGAAGAGGCTAAAACTTTTCTATTTTTTCAGTTCAAACTGACACTTAGAACTCTTATCCTTTAATTATAACCTTGATGCTCAACATTTCCAGTTGAAAAGGTACAAAAGTTTCCAATTACAAATATTCAATGTGAGAAATGACTAAATTGACAAGGATTCTGCAAAAATACACAACAGATGCCCAGACCATGTAGTTCTCACCTGAGCTATGCTACCAGAGATTCCACCAACAATAGCCTTGCCAATGATAGAGACTGACCCATTATCAGCAGAAACCACAGACCTCAGATGCTCATACCCGACAATTCGAAAAGGTGTGTAGAATAGGTGTCTAATAATTGCCGGAGACAAGCCCTTGTAAAGGCCAAGAGAACCTTGTTCACGAATAATGTCTAATGCTATTTGAAATGCACTAGTGGGCCGGCTTGAGGAAAGTGACTCACCATGGAGTTGGAGCCTGGTTTTGATCAGGTCTATCGGGAAAGTTGTGGTCTCAGCCACCATTGCTGACAGTGAAGTCAGTAAGACTTTTGTGTGAGCATTATCAACTCCACCATGTTGATAGCCCGATTTCATGGCTACAATAACATACAAGAAAGACCTAACTCACTACAAAAAAATATGTACAAGGCTGTTCTGAGACAATTGAGGAGCCCAGGAACAGGCAACAGTCATGCATTAAATGATATCTTTTGGCTTTAATGATTCCTACACAATGAGAGCTGTTATACCTATTAGAAACCCAGTCATCTACAAAATTCATGTTGCCACTTCACAGCACATAAAATAGCTATTTTGAAGCTTTTTTGGGTGAATAGGAACATGTAGGTAATAATTGATATATGTATAGAAAATAAATATAAAAAAATGAGGATGAGAAGGAGCCTAAAAAAAAAAAAACCTTCCATGCCAGAGATTTTGCACTGTTATAAAATTCAGTGTTGCTTTGTTACCTCACAAGGATGAAATTATCATCAGTTGGGAAATATATCCTAAACAACTGTTCATTGCTGATAAAGATTATGTATCTTCATCCACATTGGTTAGGAAGAAACTAAAGGTGTTACCAAATTTTGCTCAAGGACAGAAACAGAATGAGATAGAAAAACTTCCATTTTCTGATATACTTTCAAACATAACAATGTTCTTGGACTTTTGGTTTGATCCTTCAAGTTAGATTCCGAAAGGATTTAACTCAAACAACAATGCCTTGCTTTGAAAAGTTCAGATCTTTCTCTCTCTACGTCTTTTTTTTTTTATGGTAATGATTTTAATTGACAAATCCAGCTAAAAATCTCCTCCCAAATCGCAATAGCATATAAACAATCAAAGTAGGGCTTTCATTTTCATCTAGTTTTCAGTCATCAACAAACATAGCCCAGAAACAAATCCACAAGCTTCAATCATCAAACTACGGAACAAATTCAAAAATCACAACATACACATCAATTTACAAGGCATTCAGGCATGATGGGTTCCACAATTAGATTCAAAATTACCTCAGTCATCTGGAGTAGTTGATGATACAATTCAACTCATGCATACTCGTTCTACTGTAGCAGCGCTGAGAACAACCATGTGTAATTTGAAAAGGATTTATTAATAATATAATAGTGCATCAAATTTTGAAGTCAAGATAATGAATGAATAAGGAGCAATTAAGCAAAAGAAAGTTCAAAAAGGTATTTTTCGAAACCCTAATTTCCTTTACCAGTTTAATTTATAATCTTAAGGAGGTATTTCTGGTTAAAATTTGATTATTTAATAATGAATTATTATATAATTAATTATTATTATTATAATTAATTATAATAAAATCAATTTTATATTTAATATCTATTGAATTTGATTTTATCCAAAAACTAGAAGGTGAAAATAAAGGGAAGAGAGAAAATTAACTTCTTTTCTATTTTCTATCTGCCATTAACTTCTTAAGTTTTTATTGACAAAATTAAAATTTTTTTGGTTGCGGTTAGAATTTTTAAGCTAAATCAATCTCTTAAAAATCCAAATTCAAAACGATATAGTAAAAAAAAATATTTTGTTATTATCTACACCAATATCAATTAATAAAAATTTGCACTGTGCCAAAAAAAATTTGTAATTTAATACATACGTACATACTTTTTTTTGAAAAAAATATGGGGGTATTTTTTTTCTAAAATCAAATATTTTCGATTTAACAGCGCCCGCTGTTTTCAATTTCTTTTTCAGTCTCTTTTTTTTTTTTGACATTTTATTCATTCATTTTTAAATATTGCAAATGCAAAGTTTTGTCAATTAACTATGAAAAGTATAGCACCAAAAAAAAAACTAAGAAAAGTAAAAAAAAATAATAAAAAAAAAGAAGTGAGAATATAATAGTGAAATACTCTTTTCTCTGTATATCACTCTCATCGAGAAAACTGTTTCATTTTCATTTTCATACCAATTATTTTATTCTCTCTACTATACTTTACGCTGCCTTTTCTCTCTCTACGATTAAAAACCCTAATTTGCTCTCTCTGCACTTTCTCTTTGGCTCTTTGAAGCTTCGAACGAACACTCTCCCTTCCCTCTTTCGCTGTGTCTCTCATTTTCACTGTGATGGCGACGGAAGAGAAAGAGAAGGCATACGAAGGGTTGGGAACCGGAGGCAAGTTCCGGAAACGCCCCTTCCGCAGGACCCAAACGACGCCGTACGATCGCCCCCCGACATCCCTCAGAAACCCTACCAGAAACAACAACAACAACAACAACAACAACAATGGTTGGTTCTCGAAGCTGGTGGTTGATCCCGCCCACAGGCTCATCGCTTATAGCGCCCACTCTCTTTTCTCTTCTCTTTTCCGTAAGCGCCTTCCTCCCCCGCACCCTCACCCTTCTTCTTCAGGTTCGTGCTTTTTTTTTTTAATTATTGTGATTTTATTAATCATTTTTAATTTAAAGAGTGTTTTGTTTTTGTCTAATTTGTTTGCGAATTGGTGGCTCTGGTTTCCAATTTTTCCCTTATAGGTTGGGATTTTTGTAAATTGGGTTGTGTTGGTTGGCCCTTTTTGGGTTTTTAGTTTTTGGTTATATTACCATTGCTGTTAGGGTTGGTTTTATTATGAGGGAATTGTAAAGTTAAAGCTTTGCTTATCGGCATTGTATTGATTATACTTATTAATTTAAAATTAATTAATGTCATTTTCGTCAATGTCTTCATTTTTTTGAAAGCGGTTAATGCGGGAGTTAGATTATTATTATTATTATTATTATTATTATTATTATTATTATTATTATTATTATTATTTATGCTTTCTGAACTAATTGAATTTTTATGCCCAAATTGCCGTTTCAGTGTTTAGGCCTCTGATATTAATTGTCTGTTGCTATTCCTCACTTTAGGAAGTCTTGTGTTTCCTATACAAAACAATTATGCTTTATGAGCTGATTGGTGTAATTGGCAGTGCTAACAGGGTTTCGAGGAATTTTTTTGACGGGTTAGGTTCTAAAATGCATTATTAATTTGAGCTTGATGTGTTGATTTGCTTAAAAGGATAGAGCTTTGTCTAACATATATGAAAATAGTTGGTGAGACGGAGACAAAAGCCAAGAGAAAACCCCTGATGTTCTTGTTATCTTATCCTTCTACTTTATAGAATTTAGGAAATGCACATTTAGTGAGGAAAAATGCATGTATGGTCTCTCCATTCTCCAATCATAACCCTCCTATCCAACTGAACTGTATCACTGAAGTCTGAAGAACACTACCTGTCATCCCATGCCCTTGCATTACAGACCAGATTCTTTTAACAGACTTAGATTGGCTTCAAGTTGGACTAAATATTGTCCCACATTTGGTGCAAGACCAAAATGTATTGGATGTAGACTGGTTCCGCTCCCCTCTGATATGATACTATTTTGTAAACAATATCCTTAGGAACATGATAAACATGGCATAATTTGTATGCTGAAATAATAATAATGTTCTTCAATAATAAGGTTTTTGGTATGCATATCTAATTTCTAAGTTGAGAGTAGGACACAATGAAAATGGAAAATGTGGGCCAAAGGTCAAGATAATTTCTGTGCGTTTGCTGCCAGTTTTGTTGTTTTCTTCTACCAAAAAACAAAGTGGTAAACTGTCATAATGGTATGTGATATGGGTAATGTTAGAAAGTGACTTGTATTTAGTTATGGGCCTCGTCTGACATGTGATCTGACCCAAAAAGCAAGTAGTGTGACCTGACAAGGATCCCTCCCCCCTTTCAAGGAGATTTGTGGTGGAAGCAGAGGGACTGGGCTGATAGGTTGTAGTGTGTTGTAATTGTCAATAACAGTGAGTGTTTGGGTGTATTGGGATTAGGGTCTGTGTGTAGAGTGGCTACTTCTTGTAAAAGTTGTATTCTTTATTAATCATAGTGAATTTTGTCTCTGTTTTGCCTGTGGATGGTAGGCCTATAGCTTGCTGTAGGTCTAAACATGTTAAATTCTGTGTCTATTTTTTCTTCTCCCTATTTTCTATTTGTACCTCTGGTTACAACAGGTAACTTGTTGGTTGTAATTTTTCTGTGATTTTCCATTTTTTTTTCATGTTATGTGTTGTTTTTTGCTAATATGAAAGTAAATCACATGATTTCTTTATTAACATACATTTTATGGATGTATTGTTTTTTGGAACAGAAACAGAACAGGAAGTGAGGGGCAATCATCAGGAAGAAGCTGCCTTTGTAAGTATGCATGCTTCCTGTATTTTATAACACCATTTGCATCTCTTCAGGATTCATTTTTGGGGTGTGATGTGCGTGCATTTGATTTTTTATTAAATTTTGGGTTCCATTTTTATATTTCATTACGTGACAAATATTTTTGGGTAATTCTTTGTTTGATCACAACTTGTTAATATTATATCAAATCTACTTCAATCTATGGATTTTCATTAAAGAAGTCAAATTGATCTTTTGGCCTCTTAAGTTTTTTTTTTAATTTTTTTTCCTATTCCTATCTCATTATGTGTTTAATTGTTGTTGGATTAAGGATTTAAGGGTCAGAATATCAATATGCATCTCTTAGCTTGTTCATATTGCATTCCGGGATGGGCTTAGTTGGGATGATTGATTGATTAGGGCTTAGTTATTTTGAAGTTATAAAACTTCTCTTTTCTCTCTCTATTCTCTAAATAAAAATAATTAAAAAGATTATTAATGAGGTAGTTATTTAAAGCTTCAAAACACTTAACATCTTTCTTTTTTTTTAATAATTAAATTTAAACGTGCGTGCTGTGATACTAGTATTTATAAATTCTAACTAGATGAATGGCTTATAATATTCACCACAAGTTCATGGACTGTTACTTTGTTTTGATCATAGAACTTTGGTATTATTGGTTGGAGCGGTTACTGGTATTGTTGTGCTTGATTCTTCTCTACTTTTTTATTTTCCTTGGGTATGGGGGAGTTGCAAATCATATTATGAAGTGAGCTGCATTGTGGATGTAAACGGTTCCTCTAAGTGTTTGTTGGTAGCATCATTTTAGATAATAATGGTAAATAACCGCATGTTTGATGGGGCTGCTTGCAGTGCTTATATAATCATTTTCATTTTATTGGCTGAGGCATTGGAGCTGCATTGTTCTCTTCTGATAAGTGAAGCAGTTTTATTGTTGTCAATGTCATTTTGTTTTGTCATTTGTTGTATGAGAAACAGGTTACAAACAATTCCTCTGGCAAGCAACAAGGAGCAGTTGTTGAAAGTGATGTTCAAATTAATTGTTCTGATGGAGGTGGATTAACTGAATTTGAGAAATTATTAAGGCAGAAGACTTTCACCAGGCACGTTTTGTATCATGTGCATGAGGAATCATTGCTTTTGGTATTTAGTTGTTGAATATATATTTACTCTGAGCATTTGAATAATCTTATTTTTAGAAAAGCCTTAAATATAATTTCTACTTTGAATAATGAAAATGAATATACATATAAAACAATGTCGTGATGTCATATAGTAAAATATAGGCTCTGTCAGTGGTTTAAGCAGTCACTATTGACTTGATTTGGAATTTCTCTTGTATGTTTTGAGTAGCTGTGTGTTGATTTGCGCTTCCTGTCATTTACTATAGTTTTTGGAATTCTTGCTAAGATGCCTCTGATTTTACTTCTTTCACGGTTTTAGTAGCTGATTTTAATTTCCTAATATGTCATGTCATATAGGTTCTGTGTAATTTGCACTTCCTGTGTAAATTTATGAAGTTTATGATGTTCATGTGGCAATGAATTTGATTTTGCTTCTTCCTGTTGTCCATATCTAGCTCATGCCATTCTGAGTTCTTGATAATAATCTACCTCTTGGGATAAGTTTTTTGTTGATTTGTTACATGATAATTGTCTATTATTCCACAGATCTGAGATTGATCATTTGACAGCACTTATGCGTTCAAGAACTGTGGATGCACCTGTCAGGGAAGAAGAGAAGCAGACAGAAGTGGTTCCCTCAGAACCAATATTGCCTTGTGAACAAAAGGAAGAATATCCCAAAACACCTGCACTAGAAAATGGGATTGAAAACTGTCTTGTTCTAACCCCATATATTACTTCGAGTGTATGAGAACTTGCTTTCATACTTTTCTTTGACATATATGTTTGATTGTATTTTGTGGATTGGAAATTACTGATTTCTCTATTGTCTTCCATCTCACATGTATTGCTGTGTAATGTCGATAGGTTCCTATTGAGGATGTTGCTTCACCTGCAGAGCTTGCAAAGGCTTACATGGGGAGCAGGCCTTCCAAGGTATCCTCGTCATTGTTAGGCGTGCAAAGTCCTGCACTCAGGGAGGATCCAACTCTTCTAAAAGGTGAAAACCTTCCTCTTAAATCCCCTATTATGTCAATTGTGCCAAGGGCTACTAGACATGCTGGGGTTCATGAAAATGGTTTTGTGACCCCAAGATCTCGTGGCAGATCTGCAATATATAGTATGGCTCGAACACCTTATGCCAGAATTTATCCAACCTCTACCCTCAAGGTTTGCCTTTTCCTGAATGACTTTTTGGATCATGATGTTTCTAGGGTCAAATTATTTATCTGTTTTCTCTAATTTTACAGGGTGGTGGGCTTGCTGTTGAAGGTCAGCCGTCATCTTCAACTCAGTATCCATTGGATCATGACATACTTTCTGGATCTAAACAAGGGGTATAAGTACTTGTGATTATAATTCATGTCTTTCAGTGTCTATTTTAGGCGTTTTACTAGATTTTGTGTTGTGTTTTTCTCCTCATTTTTTGCAGGCTGTAAAGCGTAGAAGTTCGGCATTGGATAATGATATAGGATCTGTTGGTCCTATACGCCGAATGCGTCACAAGTCTAATCTTCTATATTCTAAAGGCTCGAGCTTACCTCTTTCTGGTAGCTCTCTATCTATTGCTAGGAGCGGAGTCAGTGTTGATGCTGCTCAGCAACTCTCATCTTCCATGCAGAAGCCTATTCTACTGGATGAAGTTAAGCATAGGGATATGAAATTGTCAGAAGAAAATGTGGATGACACTATACCTAGTATGAGTTTTCCCCCTTTACCCTCAAAATCCAGCGAGATGGCTTCAAAAATACTGCAGCAACTTGATAAGTTGGTTTCCCCAAAAGAAAAGTCATCGAATTTAAGGCTACCAACTGTGAACGATAAATCACCAACAAAGTTGTCACCTTCCATGTTACGTGGACAGGCTCTTCGAAGCATGGAAACAGTAGATTCATCAAAATTGCTGGACAATATAAAAGATAATAAATTAGATGGCACACTTGGAAATTTGTCTGCTAGTGCTCAGAAGTTAACTTCACAGATAGACAAGGTTGAAAATGGTCCATTGAAGCTTCTTGCTCCTTCTGATGGGAAAGTTCCATTTGTAACTGACGCAGATGCTACAAAACCAAGGAATCAAGTCATTTCTAGTGCAAAATCTGTGGATTCTTTTATGATAAAATCTGTTTCTTACCCTCCACAAAAGAAGAGGGCATTCCATATGAGTGTACATGAGGTAAGAGATTTTGTATAATTATCTATTTGACTGTTTTCTGTAGTTATTGTGATTTAAAATGATTTTCAATATATTAGTATGTGGCTTTATGTTTATTGTTTTACATTAGCTTGATGGGAGTAACCAGTATGACTAACCTTGTAGGCTTATTGCTTATAGCGATTTGTCCTTCCATTTACTCCCAAATAATGATGAGTGAAGCAATTGACATGATATTTTTAGTTTCTTAGATCTTTATTTGGGTGGTTGTATTTATATTTGATTTGATTTGATTCCAAAAAGAATAAATTGTGAGTTGAGTTTTCAAATGAAAGATATGGTTCAACCTCAGGTCATGATTATTCACTGTTCTTTTGTCTCTTTGTCCTTCCTTCTCAAAGGATTATCTGGACATGGATGATGATGCTTATCCTAATGGGGCTGTGTCTTCTGTTTTTCCTGTTGAGAAAGAAACGACAAGCCCCACTGCCATGGTAGAGAAAACTGCCTCTGGTACTGCAGCCATTGTACAGGAGAATCCCCCACCATTATCTGTAGTAATGCCATCCAAAAGTTTTACAATAGGTGGTGAAACTCATGTTGGGACTGCTGATGGGTCTAGGGTTGGTGCAAAAGTCAATGTATCAACCTCTATAACATCATCTATCCCTGATCCAGCCTTTAAGCCAGTTACAGTTGCTGTTACAGCAGCTACACAGACAAGTTTTGGTTCCGACAAGCCTGCTTCACCAAACGGATCAATTGCTAATCCTCCCGTGTTTAATCTTGGGAATAAAGTGGTTTCATCAACAGAGTTAACAGCTACCGGTGCTCCATCAAAGGAGATAACCAAATCAGGTCCAATATTTGGTTTGGAAAAGGTTGTTTCATCAAACGAGCCTGGTGTTGATGCTCCATTAGTGAACTTTAACACCAATAGAAATGTTGACAAGGTTCCACAAATGCCATTTACTTCATCATCAGTTGGTGGTGAATCTACTTTTCTGAAATTTGGTGCTTCTTCTGACTCAAAGATGGGAAGCTCAACCAGGTTAGTGTATATATTCTAGCCAATTTAGTGTAATGATTTAGTTTTTCTTGAAGTAATATGGTCTAGGAATTTTTATTGTTACTTTTGACTTGTTGTCGGTGAAAAAAGAATGTATCTCAATGAGTAATCACATTGGGAGCAGATCTTTCCTTTCATCATTAACTTTTCCTACCATTCCATCTGTTTCACTAAATATGCTTTTTACATGGTTTGCACCTGCTGTCTTTTACTGAGTCATAGATTCATCAAATTTGACATCCTCTGTTCTATTGCTATCTCAAACTTTTGGCAGTGTACTTTCATTTTCAAATTGATGTCTGATATTTAAAACTTGCATTTTTTTCGTCCTACCTTTTGCAGTTTGACTGTCTGATTTCTGTGATGTGTCATAATTTTTTTTTAATGCACTGTACAAAAGAAATTGAACAGAGATATTTGGCATCTTATATTATGTTCAGTAAAGTGTTACAATGATTCATGTGCTAAATGTTCCCTTCATCTGCAGCTCAACTACTGTTGCTGGTGCGACTGATTCTATGCCCAAAGTTCGTGAATCTGATAATGCTGATACTGAGACTAATATAGATACTGGATTTTCTGTTAGGTCATCAGAACCTGCTGTTTCATCTGCAACATCAACATCATTGTCAACATCACCCACAAGTATATTCACTTTTGGCCACAGTAATGGATCTCTTTCTTCAAACCCTTCATTTTCCTCTCCCTTTCAATCTCTTGTATCAAATAATTTTACCAGTCAGAATGTATTCAGAAGCTCATCCCTTCCAGCAAGCAGCAGCATTAGTGCCACTGCAGCTTCTACTGGCGCCGGCATGACAACTAGCACTCCTGCCATAATTGCATCAAGTAATAGCAGTTCCTCCACCCCAGTGGTGGCATCTTCATCTTCAACAACTTCCTTTTTCAAATTTGGATCCTCTCCTGTCTCATCAACAACTTTACCTGTATCATCTTCTGGCTCGGAACCACTGGAAACCAAGAGCAGGCAGGATGCAGGAATTGGTAATCTAACCAGCACTGCCTTTGGTAGCTCATCTGCTGCTGTTGGGAGCACAGGAAGTGGCTTTTTTGGTTTCAGCTCCTCTGCATTGACAACTGTAAATAGCCAGTCTCAGGGTTCCGTCATTGGTGCTAGCAATGGGTCTGTGCTTGCTGCCCAGGCATCTCCTGCTACCAGTGGGTTTGCAACTTCTACCCAGACCCAGTCAGTTCCAGTTGGTTCATCTGCATCATCCCCATCATTTGGGTTGACTGGGAATACAGCTTTGTCTTCGGGGAGTTCGGTGTTTCCTACTTCAAGTCCTGCCACAAATACAGCTTTTTCTTCTGGGAATTCGTTTTCTTCTTCAAGTTCTGCCATAAATATTTTCAATTCTGGTACAAATTTTGGACTCAGTACCTCTGCTTCCTCTTCAGCAGCCAACTCTCTTAGCTCCAACAGTGGTACAAGTTCAACTTTGTTTGGCCCTTCTAGTTGGCAGCCCAGCAGCAAGTCTCCATTTGGTTCTTCATTTAGTTCTTCATCATCTTCATCTGGGTTTTCATTTGGAACATCCACTGCTTCTGTTGCTCCTACTAGTTCACCCGCAATGTTTTTATCAACTACCAGTGCATCAAGTCCTCAATTCTCATTCACTTCAGCAGCAGCCACTACCTCCACACAGCCTGCTTTTGGAAATCCTAATCCCGTCTTCACATTTGGTTCAGCTCCTGTTAATAATGATCAGATGAGTATGGAGGACAGTATGGCTGAGGACACAGTTCAAGCAACTCCACCAGCGACTCCTATATTTGGTCAGCAACCTGCCCCAGTTCAATCAAATTTTGTATTTGGAGCATCAACTCCATCAGTAGCCAGTCCTTTCCATTTTGGTAGTCAACAGAATATTGCTCCACAGAGCCCTTCTCCATTTCAGGCTTCTGGCAGTCTAGAATTTAATGCAGGAGGAGGGAGTTTCTCATTGGGCACGGGTGGTGGTGACAAGTCTGGTCGAAAATTTTTGAAAGTTAAACATAAGCAGCGTAAGAAGTAAGACTATTGTTTACGAAAATGGTTACTTTCTATCACTGCTGCAGGCTGCACTTCATTAGTGCGACAAATCAATAATCTCTGAAGGGTGATTGCCGGATATTTCTGTTCACTTAGCAATCTGGACAGGTGGTGCTATTGAAAGCTAATCAACATATGCAAGCTTGTCAGACTCCTTTCGCCTTCCATATTCTTATAGAATGCAAGGCTTAAGTTTTCCCAATTTTGTAATAGTATGATATGATGGAACATAATGTGCTGTGCTTGTAATGGTTTTAGGTCATAGAGTTCATGATTTGGTCAGTTACGTGTGATGTTCACAAAGATTGCTGTATTGTTGTTACTTGTAACATAACCAGAATTAGGTATGAATTTATGGCCTAGCTGGTTGTAACCATACAGTGCAGTGAGCAATCTGTGAATGATTATTACTGGTTGGCCTTCTGTTTCCTGTTTTGCCATATATATCTACATGAATTTTGTTTCGAGACCGACAATTTTTTTTTTTTCTGGGTCTCAAAATGTTTATCTTTATAGCTTCATCCGGAGCCAAGGGACCGAAGGACTTTAGTCAAGGGCCACACTGTAATTATAGATTATAGATTTGATTTTGATCGCGGTGAAAGTTTTCATTTACTGATAACCTTGCATAGCTATATCGTTAAATGAATTTGACTATGACAATTACTTCAAAATACGTATTCTTTTGTGGTATGTTTGGATGTGAGGGAAGGAGGGGAAAGAGAAGGGAAAAAGAAGAACTTGGGAGAATTAACGAGAAGGATTATTAACAACGTAAAATTAAATATGATCAATAACTATTTTTGTAATAATAATAATGATCATTTGGAATGACTAATTAACTATTTTGGATGATTAATTGGTATTTTTCATTAATTATCTCAAAGAACTTGTTACCTTAATGAAGGATAAAAGGGGGAACATTTATCTTTAAAAGAAAATTTTTTCCCCCTAAAATTGGGGGGAGAGGAGGTAAGAAGGGAAAATGTTATATTTAAAATTAAATAAGGGAAATGAGAATTAATCCCTATACTTCTCGCCTTCTCCCGCTTAAACATCTAAAAGAGAGAAATTAATCCTCCCTTCATCTCCTTCCTTTTCTTCCTTCTTCTTTATTTCCCTATCCATCCCTTTTCCCTCACTTAGAAACATCTAAACATAGCACTAATGATATATGTCATTATGTGCTTTGATGTTGTAAGAGTACTAAACTCTATATGTCATGGTATTAAAACATCATATAATCATCATATAATAATATATAAAAAAATGTACATAACTTTAAATATTGACATGTGTCAGTATGACATAATATTACATGTTTATAAATCTTTCATGTGACATATATATGCTCTTAATATTTGTCATGTGACATCTAATGTGATAATTTAAAATGAATGTGTGCATGTGTCACCAAGTGTTAAAAATCTTGTCACATAAGTAAATAAAAACATTTCATGATCAGATAGAAAATAATAAAATTAAAAAATTACAATTATCTAAAAAAATGAAAAACAAAAATAAAAAGGTAAAATTACACAACCAGAGAAATAAGAAAAAAAATAAATCAAAATGCTTTTAATTAATAAAAAACTTCTTCTTCCAATCGCATTTTTCTCTTTCTGGGTAAACAAAGAACTGCTTTATTTGCTAATGATTAGAAAACAATGAGCACTATTCATATAGGAAACCTACGTAGAAGACAAAGCGAACCATTCATGTAGGAGACTCAAGTAGAAGACAAGGAACACCGTTCTTCTCTTTCTTGGTCTCATTCATGGAGGAGAACACCTCTACGATTTACCATTTTTGTCGGAGCACCGAGTCAAGGAAACTCAGCTACAACCACCATCGCAAAGACGGCAATGCCTCAGGTAAACCATCAAGGCCAAAGACGGCAGTGCATTTGTGATGAGTGTATCCTACAGTATCCAAAATAAATTACTAATAGAAAAATGCAAAACCAAATGACATATTGCAGTCATAAAAATCCAACCTCTCAATAAGAGGGAATTTGCAGAAAAGTTCAAGCAACCATTGGTTAGTGACAAAAGTAGTATTAACACAATCAAAAGTCAACTCCCTTAAACTGCTGCACTTGTCCATATTGATCTTACTTGGGTATACTTCTTCAGCATCAAGTACTGATCCATCATCAGCACCAACATGAAGATACTCTAGACTTGGTGCATCAATATCAACCTCTACTTGAAAAAACTTAGCTCTCTTGAGCTTAGGTAGACCATGTATGCTGACAAATTTCAATTCTTCTAAGTGACTCAGCGTTAAGTTTTCAATAAGAGGACAACTACAAATCAGATTCTGGAGTGCCTGCACATCTCTCAAATACACTTGGATTAAGGATAATTCTTGCAATGAAGAAAACTTAAATTTGAAAATTAAGGAAAGCTTGTCAACATTGATTTTCCCCAACAACTCTAACTTAATTAGCGACTTGGATTCAACCAAGTCATGAAGGATGAATTCTGGCAGATTAGAGATCCTGTCCATTTCCTTAATAACTATGTGGCTCGATGATTTTCCAATTGCAAAAGCGAGTGATGTGATTCAATCTTCAAGCTTTGGCTTTTGTGGTGGATTCTGCGATTTGCAAGAATGGTGTGATTAGCATCGTTTATGGAAACTTTCTTGTAAATGAAAGTAAAACTGTAAAAGCATGTGTAACCATGATTTTCTATGGTGCCAAACAAAAAACAGAAACTGTAAAAGAAAAAATGGTGTTTGGTTTACGAGAATATGAACGTGAAATGTACTAGTGTTTTCTAGGAGGGTGTCACTTACAGTTACAGTTACAGATACAGAGTACGAAGTCTAAGGTTGTCAGAAAATATGGTTCCAGTGTAGATGTGGCACTGGCACTGGTAACCAAGAACAAGATGAGTGACGAACTGACGATTATTAGTGTGTTTGGATACCAGTATACCAGTTTGCCCAAGCAAACTGACGTTTACTCTTTTTGAACGACGTAAAAGTATGTTTGTGTGTTTTAAATTTTAGTTTGCTTCAACACACTTTGTAGATAAATGTACGTTGGAGAAAAACAAGATTTTCTTGCTTTTGCTTTGAAATTGTTATTCTAACATACTTTTGAAGTAAAATTTTTCAAACATAAATTATGTTACTACAAATTCATTTTTAATTAAATTTAAGTTTACAAACACATTTTCAACTAAACTTAAGTTTATCAATTCTAATCCAAACACACACATAATGTTATTTGGGTAGCGCACTTTGATAAATGTTATAAAAATTGAACCAAATCAACCAATTGGACCATAAATCAGTCATATTTCTGATTAGAGTATTTTTTTATTTAATCACAAATTTATTAAACCAAAATCATGATTTGGAAACTTTGCGAGCTCAATTTCCAATTTAATTTTTAAAACATTTTGATATGCTTTTCTGATACTTTTGACACAACATCCTTCATTATACAAATGGTAGAAAGTACGTAATAACGATTTTGATAATTTTATATCAAATAATACATATATTTTTTTTAAATTAAAATATTTATTATATATTTTTTTTATATTAATGCTATTTCACTAAATCTGAAAATATTTTCAACCATACATACACCTCTTTTAAGAATATAAAATAATCTTTTTCCATGTAATAAAACTGCTTAACCTTAGAAAAGTGGAAACACGCATCTATAAAAGGATTTCAAATCTGACAAGAAAGTCACAATGGAATAAATGAATTCAAATTTGAAAAGGAAATCAAACTGAGTATAAAACGAATTTAAATTTGAAAAGCTGATAGCATTTAATATAAATATATAGAATAAATGAAGATTTAACATAATATGATTTTAAAATTAAAATTTAGTTGATTTTTTTATAACTGATTAATTTAGTTGATTTAATTCGAGTTCATTAATTTAATTTAAATTTTAAAATAATAGATAAGGCATTGTACAACAAATATGCTAACTGTAGCACAACTATTTTGATTTTAAAATATAGTTGCCAAGAAGAGAAAATCCCCTTTTCACCTTGCATAAATAGATTGATGTAACACAAACTTGCGCATTGTATTTGTGGTTAAAAATTCAAATATAAATGTTAAAATCCCACCTTAATAAAAAATGAGTTATATAAAGAATATTTAAATTAAAAGACTCATTGATTCATTATTTTAAAATTTTAAATCAAGATGTTATCAAATTTATATTATAATTTTTCACTTAACTTATTAATAAAAATCTTCCCAACTTTTTGACTCTCCGTATGACCCATCAAGTATTTACATGCCTAAAGTTCAATAAAATATTTTCCGAATATGCAATGCATGACACAAATTCCAGTCATACAGTAAAGGCGACGTTTAACTGCACCAAGATTTTTTTTTTATTTTTTCCTTTCATGAGGTTAATGAATGTTCAAGTTGGTTCTTTCTTTGTCAAATGACAAGCAGAGTGTGGATGGAGGAAGAGAATTTACAGCCAACGCGTCAAGCACAATTTGTTACCAAATCACGGGTATATATATGATTATCACTCCAAGTGAGTGAGTTGGGTGAGGTAGGATTAGGAAGGAAGTTGGCAGTAGTGTAGGTCTTCAGCCTACTTAGTGATATACAGCACTGTTACTGTAAACACGACCAAGAGGCAATGGAACCCTTGTTTCACTTCCTTGACTTCTCCCACTTGACAAAGACGGGGTTCGTTCTCCATCATGCTTATACTCAGTACCACCACCATGAAACCTACCAATTGCTTCTCCTGCAGTGAATGTTAAAGGGCCTATATAACCATGGCCATCTGGCACCTTCATGTTGGCGCATTGGTTTCTTTTCCCTTCATGATACTGATTCAATCTTGCCTGTAATTCCTTACGGAGAAACTCTTCTCTCAGAGTTGCTTGTTGAGCTCTAAGTGCAGATAACTTCTCCCGGTACCCTCTGTTTATCTCTAGTATTCTCTGACACAACAATGTGTTAAGTTTGAAATAATCAGATAATATACCAAGAGAATCTTTCTAACAAGCATAACAACAAAGCTTGAATTGAATAAGAATTTATTTATATCTGAGTTAACCTGTGTTCATTTCATCAACTAATGGTGTAAACATGACAATCTTTCACCAAAGCTCCAAAGCTTCTTACTCTTATTTTTTTTCTTTTTTTATGGAAAAAAATGGTAGCAAGGATAGTTTACTCTAATACTACCAGTCGCAGCATGACAAAACTAGGATCCTGAAAGACAGGCTCACAGAGGCACACTCAGAGGATTGCCTCGGTACTGATTCAAAAGATTTCACCACACGCAGGCTACTCACACCAAAATATTGTTGCCCCCGGGCGCCAAGGGATCTATACTGAATAATGCACTAGATGCAGTGAATGTGTGAATCCCCTTTTGTAACATACTACAGGAGAAAAACATTATTAAGAATATTGCTTCTTATCAAGATCTGTCTAGTCTCTATAGGAATATTAGGAAGTGATTTTCCAATTCCTATTTTATATTTCATAGCGTCTAGTAGGATATGTATATAAGCAGAAATGCCACTAATAGAATATTTGCATAAATAGAAGATTTACAGGTAGTGGTGACATGTAGAACAGGGAAAACTAGAAGCCACCTATGATGTCACTCAAAATTAACGCCTTCACAAAAGTGCATGACATTGTTTTTAAACCAATTGTACATTGATTCTCAGGCTTACTTTTACTTTGGTAGAAAACCCATTCTCTCCCTCAAGACAAGGGAGAATCAATATTATTGTTGAGACAGAGAAAAGAGAAGCATAGAGATTGTGAAACCGTGTGTCTAAACTACATAACGAATGCTGAATTATATAAATCTATTACAATAAATATAAAGATCCTAATTACTATAATTACATGATTTGGTTAGCCTATACAATGAATCTAACATTGTTTACATAGTTTTCAACACTCCCCTTCAAGCTGGAGCATATAGGTCATATGCACCAAACTTGCTACAAATATAGCTTATCTGAGGACCTCTCAAAGACTTAATGAAAACATCTGTCAATTCATCATTTGAATTGACGAAGTTAGTAGTGATATCTCCAGATAAGATCTTTTCTCTAATAAAATGACAATCTATCTCAATATGTTTGATTTTCTCATGAAACACTAGATTAGAGGCGATATGTAATGCAACTTGGTTATTACTATTGGATGAAAATCCCGAAATTCATGGGATATTATCATGTCCCATAATTTGAGACTATGGTCAACTATTTCTATTTTTATTTAGTTTCTTTTATTTAGCTGTTACTGATTGTTAGGGATTCCTAGTTAATTACAGGAATTGCCTATTATTTATTTCCTTTTTTACCTCCCGTTTTACTTGTTTATGTACTTGGTTCCATCATTTGAATAAATATGAAGAAGAATAATTTCTCTCTCATCTGATAATATGGTATCGAGCTCCTGTCTTCTTCATCCTAGATGAAAACTCGATCTCTTCATGGCTAATATACCACTCACACCAGATGAACCACCCACGTTGGAGGATGTTCAGCCCACCAACAGAAACCTAAACAACAATCCAGCCCATGTGGTTTCATCCTTTCAACCTATCGACCTAAATCCCTCAATTCAAATAACCCAGCACAAATTAAATGGGTTAAATTTCGGAGAATGGTACCAGTCCGTCCTCCTTGTCATCAAAGGGAAAAGGAAGATGGGATACCTTACAGGGGACTTCTACAAAGACCATCGTTGGATGACCCCTCCTACAATACCGGATGCGAGAACTCCATTGTCATGGCTTGGTTGATCAACTCAATGGAACCTAAAATTGGCAGAACTTACCTTTTCTCAAAACGCCCATGAAATTTGGACCACTTCGGAGATGTACTCGACCTCCAAAACTCACCCAATGCTTTGAAATCAAATCAGCTTTTGCGAAATACTCGACAAGGTAATAAATCAGGATCGAGTACTTTAATATGTTGGTCGAGTTGTGGCAAGAAATAGACTTGTTCTATTCATGGAATTGTTCTGTGGATAAATTATTATATGACCAAATCCCCTTCGTGGCCTTACAAAAGAATTAGATGAAGTCAGGGGTCGTATCCTTGGGCTTAAACCATTACCATCACTCAAGAAAGCCTTTGCCATGGTTAGACGAGAAGAAAGTCGAAAGAAGGTGATGTTGGAAAACAATTCTACAATTGAGGATCCTCAACTGAATTCAGCTCTTGTATCTAGGAGAAATGACACGAAGACTGCTCGTCCTAAGGATGTAAAAACATGGTGTGATCATTGCCAAAAACCATATCACACCAAAGAGACATGATGGAAAACCCGCAGATTGGAAACCTCGAAGCCGCCGCAAAGTTGCTCCCTCCATTAATGTTACCGATCGTCTACCGATTCAAAGAAGCAAAGTTCTTTTTTTGTTCTGGATGAGCAAATGGATATGCTAAAAAGTCTACTCTCTCAACTAAACCCGAAGCTTCGCACCTTCAACCTCTACAAAAACATTGCTCACAAAGGTAATGACCGCTTTCATTCTTGTCTAGACATGAAAATACAGGAGAATCGATCCTAGACTCCTGCTTATATGACGGATCATATACTGACTTTACGTCATACAAGAAAGCCGACGGAGGTATCACTATTACAAATGGTGACAAGAATTCATCATCGGTGGTAGCTAGTACTGGCAACTTAAATCTGTCAGGACTGAGTCTGAAATCTGTCCTTCATGTTCCTAAATTAAAATACAGTCTCATATCTGCTAGTAAATTGACTAAAGAGCTAAACTGTGCACTCATTTTTTACCCTTCTCATTTTGTCTTCGGAGATGACGATTGGCAGTGCTAAGGAATGCAATGGTCTTTACTTTGTTTCTAATTCACCCTCAAGGCTGGATTCTCCTCAAAACATCTCCCTATCAACTGTGTCAGATTCAACCATTTTTCTATGGCACAACCGTCTTGGTCATCCTAATTTCAATTATCTGAAATACTTGTATCCAGATTTATTCATCAATAAAAATATTTCCTCTTTTAATTGTGAACACTGTATTCTTGCCAAACATTCTCGAACTAATTATCCCCCTCATTCCTATCAACCATCACAACCCTTCCACCTCATTCATAGTGACATATGGGGACCTTCCCAAGTTCCTAATGTAAATGGAGCTCGATGGTTTATCACCTTCATAGATGACCATATTCGTGTTTGTTGGGTATACCTCTTAAAAGAAAAATCTGAAACAAGCACAACCTTTAAACAGTTCCATAAACTGGTTACTAACATATTTGGGACATCAATACATATCCTTCGTAGTGATAATGGGCGGGAGTATTTTTCTGGTGATTTTAATGGTTACCTACAGGAACATGGCATACTCCATCAAAGTTCTTGCAACCATACACCTCAACAAAACGGTATTGCTGAAAGGAAAAATCGGTACATTCTGGAGGTTGCTCGTTCTCTCATGTTCACTACTAATGTTCCAAATAAATTTTGGGGGGAAGCTGTGTTAACTGCTACATATCTTATAAATCGCCTTCCATCCAAACCCCTTCGTTTTCTAACCCCTCTTAATTGCCTAAAAGGTCTGTTCCCTTCAGTCAGAATGTTGGAATCCCTTCAACCAAAAATATTTGGTTGTACAATCTTTGTTCATGACTCAAGTCCTACAAGAGGCAAAATCCCATAAATGCATATTCCTTGGCTATTCTCCCACACAAAAAGGGTACAAATGTTATTGTCCAAAATCCAAAAAGTTCTATGTGTCCTGTGATACTACCTTTCTTGAAAACCAACCGTTCTTCCACAATGATTCGTTGCAGGGGGAGAATATGACTGAACCACATCATTGGGATCCTTCCATCTCTCTACCAATTTCTCTTCCTTTACCTGAACCTATACAAAAAGAATCCTATGAAATGTCCACCCAAGCTGAACCAGAATCTACACACACAACCAGTCAAGGGGGAGAATTAGAAAATAGGACTCTCAGTGAGTTCAATTTTTTTCCAAAAGTCTTCACTAGGAGACATCATGTTCCTTTGCAAGGTCAATTTTCAAACCTGGAGCCAAATCATGTGGAAACAGCAGAAGGTAACACTGAAGGTAATTGTACAGTTGAAAATCTTAATACTGAAAATGATACTATTGATGAACTTGACCTGCCTATTGCTTTAAGGAAAGGAGTTAGATCCTGTACAAAGCATTCTATATCAAATTTCCTGACATACTCTAACATGTCCCCAAGATATAGAGCTTTTGTTACAGAATTGGATAGAGTTCAAATCCCAAACACTGTCTATGAAGCTCTACAGGATGAAAAATGGAGAGCTGCTGTTCTAGAGGAAATGGCTGCATTAGAAGAGAATAAGACTTGGGATATTATCCCTCTTCCCAAGGATAAGAAAGTTGTGGGGTGCAGATGGATATTCACCACAAAGATGGGTGCAGATGGGAAGATAGATAGATATAAGGCGAGACTAGTAGCCCAAGGCTATATACCCAAACCCATGGTATAGATTATGAAGAGACATTTGCACCAGTCGCGAAACTTAATTCTGTTAGAATCCTTATTTCTCTTGCAGCAAATCTAGACTGGAAACTACATCAATTAGATGTAAAGAATGCCTTCTTGAACGGGAAGTTGGAGGAGGAAGTTTATATGAAATTGCCCCCTGGATTTGAAGGAGAGAAGAATGATGTTGTGTGCAGGTTAAATAAGTCCTTGTATGGGCTAAAACAGTCCCCAAGGGCCTGGTTCACAAGATTCAGCACCACTATGAAGCAACTTGGCTATGTTCAAAGCCAGGCAGACCACACCCTTTTTGTAAAAAGATCCAAAGACGGAGGAAGAGCTATTCTTATTGTCTATGTAGATGACATGATAATCACCGGTGATGACAATCAAGAAATTGACAAACTCAAAGGCTGTTTGCAGGCAGAGTTCAAGGTTAAAGATCTTGGACAGCTTCAATATTTTCTTGGAATGGAAATAGCTAGAAGCAAGAAAGGTATTTTCATCTCACAAAGGAAATACACTCTTGATTTGCTTCAAGAAACAGGGAAACTGGGATGTAGACCTGCAACAACTCCTCTAGACCGAAATTGGAAGCACAAGATTATTGAAGATGATCCTCAAGTTGAGAAGGAAAGATATCAGCGTCTTGTAGGAAAACTGATTTACCTATCTCACACTAGACTGGATATTACCTACAGTGTTAGTGTGGTCAGCCACTTTATGCACTCTCCTAGGAAGAGGCATCTAGATGCTTGTGAATCGAGATTCTTCGCTATCTCAAAGGTACTCCTGAAAGGGATTACTATTCAGCAAAAATGAACACGTAGTGTAGAGTGTTTTGCGATGCCTTGGCAGTTCGGTTGAAGACTCAAAGTCCACCACAGTGGTACTTGTACAAAAGTTTGGGGAACTTGGTGACATGGAGAAGTAAAAAACAACGGTAGTTGCAAGAAGCGAGGCGGCGAATATAGGGCAATTGCTCAAGGAGTTTGTGAATTAATCTAGATAAAAAGGTTCCGCATGACTTATTTTTTCCTTCTCAAGAACCTGTGAAACTTTACAAAGATAGCAAGTCACCAACAACATAGTGCATAACCCAATACAACATGACAGAATGAAGCATGTAAGAATTGACAGAGACTTCATCAAGTCAGAAATGGAAAATGGGACTTTTCTCTACATTATGTTCCAACCAAGCTACAAGAAGCACCTTCTAACTAAGGCTCTACTAAAGTCAGATTTTGAGTCTAACGTTAGCAAGCTGGGAATGACTAGTATCTATTCACCAGCTTGAGGGGGAGTGTTGGATGAAAATCCCGAAATTCATGGGATATTATCATGTCCCATAATTTGAGACTATGGTCAACTATTTCTATTTTTATTTAGTTTCTTTTATTTAGTTGTTACCGATTGTTAGGGATTCCTAGTTAATTACAGGAATTGCCTATTATTTATTTCCTTTTTTACCTCCCCGTTTTACCTATTTATGTACTGGTTCCATCATTTGAATAAATATGAAGAAGAATAATTTCTCTCTCATCTGATAATAATTACAAATGAGCGTCATTTGCATAATCTCCTCAAATTGAAGTTCTTTAATTAGTTGTTTTAACCAAATGAGTTCACAAGAAGCTAAGGCCGTGGCTCGATATTCTGCTTCGACACTTAATCTTGTGACCATATTTTGTTTCTTACTTTTCTAGGATATCAGATTACCCCCGATGAATACATAATACCCAAAAGTGGATCTTCTATCAAGAGGAGAACTTGCCCAACCAGCATCTGAGTATCCAACAATCTGAGTGTGACCCTTATCTTCATAGACAATGCCTCTTCCAAGAACTCCTTTAATATACTTTAGGATGCGAATCATTGCATCCCAATGTGCATCACAAGGTGAATTTAGAAATTGACTTACCACACTAATTGCAAAGGAGATGTCAGGATGAGTACCAGTGAGATAGTTCAATTTTC
The DNA here is from genome assembly GCA_029884605.1 of Ormosia emarginata. Lineage (NCBI taxonomy): Eukaryota > Viridiplantae > Streptophyta > Magnoliopsida > Fabales > Fabaceae > Ormosia > Ormosia emarginata. The sequence goes on along the minus strand of JAQQTP010000071.1, from coordinate 20,820,646 downwards.
TAACTAATCTTCTATATCTTCTTGGATTTGAGAGTGACCCCCCCTGATTTGGTATAAGTTTAGCATTCAGATCCATAGGAGTGTCAACCAGCTTTGAATTGAACAAATCTGTTTTCTCAAGAATGTCTATGGCATACTTCCTCTGTGAAATTACTATACCATTATTGGATTGTGTCACCTCTATTCCCAAGAAGTATCGAAGTTTGCCAAGGTCTTTGGTTTGAAAGTGATGACGAAGATATTGTTTTACCTGAATTATGCCATAGTGATCACTGTCAGTGATAACAATGTCGTCGAGTCGACATACACAATTAAATAAATACATCATTGAGTTGAATGGCGATAGAAGACAGAGTGGTCAGTCTCACTCCATGTCATACCGAACTGCTGAACTACAGTACTAAATCAACCAAACCAAGTCCTAGGAGACCGTTTAAGGTCATACAGAGATTTGTGAAGACGACAAACTAGTCCAGAAGACTCCACCTGAGCAACAAACCCTGGTGGTTGCTCCATGTAAATCTTTTCTTCTAGATCACCATGGAAAAAATCATTCTTGATGTTCAGCTGATGAAGGGGCCAGTGGCGAATAACAGCCATAGACAGAAAAAGTTGAACTGAAGCCATTTTCATCACGGGCGAGAAAGTGTCCGTCCCCATAATTGAAGCAAAAAAATTAGGTATACCTTTTTGCCACCAGACGAGCCTTGATTAATCTTGCCATCAGGGCCAACCTTGACCGTATAAATCCACCGACAACCTACATCAGACTTCCCAGGAGGAAGAGGAACAAGTTCCCAAGTACCACTACTCTGAAGGGCACACATCTCATCAATCATAGCTTGTCTCCACCCAAGATGAGATAAAGTGTCACTTGGAGAGTTAGGAATAGATACAGAAGACAAGGAAGAAAGACAAACATAATGCAAAGAAGATAGGCGATGATAACTCAAAGTAACATAGTGAGGAGTAGGGTTATGAGTAGATCGTATACCTTTTCGAAGAGCAATGGGAATGTTAGGCTCAAGAGGCAGTGCCAAAACTGGTAAAGGAATTGGTGTTGGAGGAGAGTCTACAATGACCTCTACAACTTCTAGTGGAGGTAGGGGTGATGGAGGTGGCTGTGGCCGATGATGATAGACTTGGAAGAGACGAATAGTAGTGATGGGTTTCTCGAGGGGGTTGGAGTATCTGACTCAACAATGATAAGAGAAAGAGGAACGAGTAAGACCTCAAAGATAGGCTCAAGAGTTAAGGAAGGAGACTGGAAGGAGGGAATAGACTCAAACAAGGTAACATCGGCCGAGACGAGGTAACGCCGGAGATCAGGAGAAAAACAACGATAACCCTTTTGGGATCGAGTGTAAATAAGAAAAGCACACTTAATAGAACAGGTAAAAAGTTTATCAAGACCAGGAATGAGATTATGAACAAAACAGGTAGACCCAAATATACGAGGTGGTAGGGAATGCAGAGGTTGATGGGGATATAAAATAGAATAAGGGACCTGGTGATCAAATACAAAGGAGGGCATGCAGTTAATTAGATAACAGGCAGTAAGAACTGCATCGCCCCAGAAGCGGAAAGGAACATTATCATAAAGTAAAAGATCCAAGTTGTTTCTATGAGATATCTGTTTTTGCGTTCAGCGACCCCATTTTGTTGAGGGGTATTAAGCACAAGAAGTTTAGTGAAGAATGTCATGAGAAGCCATAAGGATTGAAATGGTTGAGACAAATATTCACGAGCATTATCACTACACAAACTACGTATAGGAACACCAAATTGAGTTTTAATTTCAAGATAAAAGTTTTGAAATATTAAAAACAACTTAGACCGATTTTGCATAAAAAATAACCAAGTGCAGCGAGAGTAATCATCAATGAAAGTGACAAAATATTTAGACCCTAGAGTAGAAATAGTACGACTAGGACCCCAAACATCAGAATGTATTAAAGTAAAAGGAGATGACGTTGGACTGCTGACTTTACTGAGAAACAGACTATGGGTGTGTTTTCCTAGTTGACATGACTCACAAGGAAGACTCGACAACTTAGAGAGGCTGGGTACTAATTTTTGTAGTTTGGGAAAGCTATGATGACCCAAATGTGCATGGATGGTGAGAGGGGAATCCTTGACAATGCAAACACGAGAGGGGTTGGAGAGCTGGTAAAGGCCATGGGACTCACATCTGGTGCCAAGTATCTGACCCGAACTCCGATATTATAGAATGACAAAGTCTTTAGTAAAGGTAATCATACAATCAAGAGACCGAGTCAAACGACTAATGAAAAGCAAATTAAAAAGAGACCCAGGAACATAAAAGACAGAGTCTACTGAAAAGGAAGGGAGGGGATGGGTAGTGTCGATCCCTTGGGATTGGGACTTGCACCATTTGCTAAAGTGACAGTAGGCAAATAATCATTGTGAGAAAGTTTAGAGAAAATAATCTTATTACTAGAAATGTGGATCAAGAACCCAAATACCAATGGATGGGGAACGAGAGAGACAAGCAAATGAAGTACCAATATGTGCAACAGAGGCAGTGGAACTAGAGGTCTATCATTGCTCAAACCACTTCAAAAAGTCGGCATAGGCAGCCGTTGGAGCAGAGGAACTAGAGGACTGACGTTGTGCAAACCACTATAAAAAATCTGCATACTTAACCCATGATGGTCTTGGCTGGGCGGATGAGCGCTTGATAAAATCTCAACTAAATCAACGCAAAATAGAATGATGATTTACTTTGACCTCTCCAAGAGGAAGGTGGCACATCACCTAACATAGGTAGGATTAATCAATACATGAAGAAAATAAAAAATTTCCTTGGTAGGGAAAGTATACAACCTAGACTAAGAAAAAAAAAGGGGAATATTAGAATAGGCAAGTAAACAGTTTAACGAATTAAAATAAAATAGTCAGGAAAGTAAATAGTCACAACTAGGGAGACTAGGATGTGACTCACGAATTTTAGGGTTTTAAACATCTTAACCCTTTCAAGGAAACCAATTTTGGGTGAAGGAAAGAAAACAGAAAAGAAATGAAAGTGAAAAAAGTAAACCCTTGAGAGGTCTTCATGCAAGGCTTCGTATCATCCGAGAATCACCAAAACTCACAGAAGATTCGTCCTTTCCTCCTTTCCCAGAACTTGGCAACGTTTTTACACAAAGATAAGGAAGAAAAGAAACACAAATCGTAGCTTTTGTCCATTTGAAACCAAGGTCACGTTTTTTTAACAATTTCAAGGATGTGCATGGCGAAAAAACTAAAATTTGGTTCGTGCAAGAGGCTTAAAAGTTAGGGTTTGCCCAAAAGAAGTGAAAAAAGATGAAGAATCCTTAACTAGAAATGAAAGAATGGAAGGGAAAAGGTAGGTTTTCATCCTCTACCTGAGAAAAGCTTGGAACTTGGATGAAAATGGTGGAGGCTTCCACGGTTTGGAGGTGAGGCTGCAGAAAACTCTTCTTCTCTCACTATGGTTCGTCCCTCTCTCTCTCTCTTGTTCTCCGGTAAAGTGCGTTTTTGGTGGGGAAAAGGGAAACGAAGAGTTTTGGGGTTAAATGGTGTTTAGGTTTTAGGCCACTTGACACCTGGTGCACCAGAGAGATTTACAGCTATCCTCCCACGCATATGAAAAGTTGACACCTTTCTCTACAGGTGTCTCTCTGGGTGTGTTTCAAGTAACCACACCCTTGTCCCTTACCCCTTCCATTCTGATTGGTGTTTCCGTCCAATCGCAATAGTGAGCAATGATGCTCAGCCATAATAGTGCTTCCGTCATTAATTTCCCTCCCTTATTTCCCAGATTAGTGCCTTCTGGCTTTAACGAGGCAGGCTCCTCCTTAATTGAGCCATTACCACCTTAAAAACCTTTCCTTTTCCTATTAACTTTCCAATTTCAGAAATTTCTCCAACTCCTCCCCTCTTAATTTATTTCCTTCTTTTAATAAATCTCAATTAACTCCAAAGTTATTTTTTTTCCATAAATGGCTCTCTCTCTTTAATTTAAATACCTATTATTATTACTAGAAAAATCATCTCTCATTATTATTTTATTTGAATTTCGAATTTTCATAGGAAATAAGTGGATATTTCATATCTTCTTTAATGCTATCACCATTACCATTATTATTTCTACTACTAATTCTTATTTCATTCTTTATTTATTTCTTCTTATTATTATTTTTTTATTACTCTTTTATTATTACTATGATGTTATGTAAAGCCTAACTTAGTAGTAGGCATGAACATGACTAATGACTAGGAAAAAGCAATACTAAGCCTATGATAATATAATTATTTCCTTCTGTTTATGATCCTTGCATCTTTATTTAAAATGTTTCGATTATGCATGATGAGCGCTTGATAAAATCTCAACCTTCTGCATACGATACAATCAAATTTCGAAGTCTCCATGCTTAAAAGAACAAATTGCTTTCAGCAGTTGTTATTTTAAATCATGTGTTTACGAACTACCTCACCATAGTTATAAATCAGACATAGAAAATCATATCACGAGTGTAAGACAAAAAATTTATAACTGTTACAGCTTAATAATATTTAAGGCTATTTGGTCTCTACAGCACAGTGAGAGAGGGAGACGAGGTAGAGAGACAGATCATTTACAGCTCAGAGAGAAAAAAATAGATTCCGATTGGGAAAGAAATAAGCATTTACTAGATTCTTGAAAATTCTCTTCATAAAATGACATAAATGTTCATAAAATTTAAGTTTACAAAAGAAAATCTTGTTTATTTTGTCCAATCCAAATGGAGGATGCTAACCTCCATTTAAAGGTGAGGTGGTTAGCATTCCCGTAACACACACACACACACCCATACTTACATAATATATCCTTATTGTTTTCTAATTGGATTTTACCCTATAGTAGATATAATTAAAAGAATTAATTAATATATCCTTATTTTACTCTTATTTTAATTGATAAAATCTAAAATTTACAAAGAAATCATAATGTTTCTATAAATTTAATATGAATTATTCCATGCATTGCACAGGATAACACACTAGTTCTATTAAATACTGACCTCCTTGTGCCTAGCAAATTCAGTATCCTCTGCATCATTTCGCTCCCCGGCTAATTTCATGATTTCATCGATAAATCTTTGTTCAAGACCGTCGTAAGTTGGTGGCCGTGGGCTGTCTTCATAACCAATTTCCATGTCTTGCTCATGAGGCTGGTCCATTTCTTGGTTGGCTTGGTTCAGCTGACTGAAATTGGGGTCAATTGTTTCATCCTGGATGCAGGATCTTATCCCATTGGTCCATTGAACTGCATCATAGAATTTGTAATATAAATTTGTAAGACATCTATGTTCCAATCTTTTGCTACAAATTGCTATAACTATACCACATTGAAACATACTAGTAAATACTGAAAGAAGAATCACAAACACACAATCCATCAATGAAACTGAGAAATTAATGTGTGGAAAATACAATATATTATGGAGAACTAGATGGTGAAGAATATCATGTCATAATTAAAAGCAGTTGCAGTATTTCTTACAATATAAGGCCACAACATGCCAAGCCAGGATAACAAAGATATTATAAATCATTGCAATGCATTTTCTGAACCATGAATACTACTCAATCGCTAGCATGCAGCAATGTCCATGCCCAAAGCTATGGCTCCATTATATCACTTTGTGATGATACTTTTGAGCAAAAAAAGCCTAGTAGAAATAATTGATCATAGATATTTAGATATCTATATCATATATCTTTTTTCTTTTATTTTTGCTGATCAGATCTATAAAATATGTCAATTTATAAATTAAGGCTTAAAAATTTAGCTAGTAGGTTTACTCAATCAATCCACACATGGCTTATTATATCTTGAATTCCTCATAAAATTAGTCCATTGAATATTTGAATATACCACATAAAAGAAGTCATGATGCAGTACCTACCTCCAAATGACATACCCAACTTCCAGATATCTTAGTGGTGAGGTGTTACCATTCAAGGAAACTTCCAGTGTTTCTGCATATTTTTAATGAATTTTGAACAAAAAATCATTTTCTGGCAAAAAACACACACTGCATACCTTCATCCATAGTATATCTGGTTAATACATCATTACAAAACAAGCTGATAACCCTCATTAATTATTCCAGTACAACCTTATGTTTTTGCAAGCTGTACATGACCTTGATCATTTACAGTCCATTCTTCCAAAGTCTATTACATCCAAAATCTATTATACCACAACTACACATCAACAGATATTCAATTTCAAGAATGAAATAGTGAAGTTAAACACAGAAATAGATTACCATGATACAAATTAAAATTCCATGCCCACAAGGATGTAGATAAACCGCACTCGCTAATCATAGCATGCTTTAACTAACATCAGAGACTATACTTGCCTTCATTATTTCCAGGAATTGGCAAACCATACACGTTCGATCGATATCTATCCCTATTCAAATGTGCCTCTATACTTAAAGTCTTATTCTCAGAAGAAAACAAGTCTGGCTGTCCTGTAAGATAATTTCTTACAGAATTGTTCTGCATTCTCGGTACAGATGTGCTGTATTTTAGAACAACTTATGGATTGACTCAAGAATCAACAGGAGGTGCTTGTCGTTTCATTCCATCTTCTATACAAAGCATGCTCATTCAAGTCCAGAAACATAACAGTCTGAAAATACAGCAGTCAAGTGTAAGAAATATCAAAAGAAGCCATGCTGGAGTTCTAAAAGCCATCAGCCAATTAGAAAGAAAAAGTATGTGATTTTAGTAAGAATTTGGAGTCCTAATAATGTATTTGATGTTGGAAAAGACAGGTTTGGCACCAAATATTGTCTTTGTCCAAAAGTCTAGATTAAATTACAAATATAATTCTCATTTTTCCAGTGTTTCAACTTTCAAGTTGTATCCAATGTAAAACATAAACAAATGCAAATACAAATACAAATACAAATATTCATTATCTAAAAAATGCACATCTTATAACCAATGAAAAATACAATGAAGCCACAAGCAAAATCTTACAACCTCGGCTTGTTTTGAATTTTGAGTAAAGATGACTAAAATCAGTATTTACAAGGCCCACCTAAATCATTTCCATCCCTAGAGGTACAAAAGTGATTATAAGTGGGAAAAAAAATCCTAATACCGGTGCCATTAATGCAATGGTGGCATCATTGATGAGATCATGAATAAACAAGATTACGAGGACTGAACATAATATAATTGCCAGAAATTCAAGGATGTACTACAGACCATATACAGAATTAAAGGGGAAAAAAAAAGTGCTTACCAAAACTTCAGATTTTCCTGATAGTGAATAAAAACTAAATTCAAAAAGATAGTCAACATATCAACAAAAATATATTAGCCCATTGCAAGCACTTAACAGTTGAGGTATTTCATAAAATGGGGTACCCTAAAAGCACCAAACTACTGATGTTTTTCTCCTACAACGGTAATCCAATCTTGGGATACATGATTTATGACTTTAATCCCTCAGCATGAGCTAAAAAATGTAACTATTAGTTATGAAACTTATTTTATATAGCTTTATGTTTTCTTATCCACAAGCTTCTCACTCATCAAACAGAGGCAAAGGAAAGTGGCTCAATCAGCACGAATCAATGAAAAATAAAAGAATCCCAAAAAAATACATATATATAGCATATGGGTATGTCAGATTTTAATACCTAAAATTAAATTAAAAAATAGGAAAAAAAATACAAGATCCTTAAAATGACACTTAAAAAACAAAAATTTAGATCAAAACGTTGATTTAGAGAAGAAAATGAAGCTTGCCTGGGTCATAGCGTGTCCCGAAACTTCCAATTCAGGGTAGAACAGAACAAACACAGCATTGCGTAAGGAACAAACAGCAAAAGTGGGTAGCCAGACAGGGGCAGGTTCTACTTCTAGGTTTGTACTAATTATTACTAGCCCTATGAACATTTTTGACACACAATCCAAAATATTTATATTTATAAGATTACATTTAAAATTAAAAATAATTTAAGTAGCAAAAAAAATTAATTAATATAATATGTGAATTTTTAAATTTTACATATTTAAAAATTAAAATAAATGAACTGCAATTGTAGTATTGAATTTATAAATTTGTAATGTATTATTATTTATAGATTGATATTCTATTGTCACTCTCATTTTATTAACTTTTTATCAAATAAACTAATTTAAATTATTAAATCAAAATAAATTAAATATTATTTAATAAAATATTTATAAAATAAGAATGACACTAAATACAAAGGAATGATAATAATTACTCTCTCATTTGTAACATATTCATACTTTGGATATTATAATTGAGTAATGTTGATTACATATACTTATATTTACATCATTTTATATTTATATAATTTTTATCATATATTCATAATTGGTGTCATTTTATTTTTCATATACTCACATTTTAATTATTCTATCGCACACAAATATAAGATGATGTGATTAATATATATATATATATATATATATATATATATATAATATATGAGATATGTTTATTATGAAAAGGTGAGAGGAATGAATCTTAATCATTGAATCTTACATGAATTCACCAAGATTAAAATATAAATGCATGCGACTTTTTAAGTGATCACACGACCTTTAAATAACTTTTAATCTTGACCATCCACGATAAATATATAATCAAGATTTGTGAGTGGAGTAAATCTTGACCATACAACCATATACATTTATGGTCAAGATTAAAGTTATTAAAAGTCACGCACCACTTAAAAAGTCACACGCATTTATGTTTAATCTTGACTATTCATGTAAGATCCAATACCAATATATACTCCTCTCACCTCTTATAATAAACATTCATCTCACCAAGTAAGATCCTATATATATATATATATATATATATATATATATATATATATATATATGTTCGGTGTAGAACTAGAGGGTGTCTGAGTAGACACGTGTACGGTGGTTTCCTCTTTTAGTGCTACTGCTGCCATCGAGAGTCTGGGACAGGGAAGTTGGGTACCTGCAAAGAGACTTCAACGCTCAAGTTAAGTAAGGCATTAGAAGAGTATACACTGTAAGATTGCAAGTTACCTCGTTAGAATGACATAACTTGATACTTATAGTGCATTTGCAGAGCCTTCAAGCGTCCATCATAGGTGCATGTACGTTGAGATCGTGGCCTGACAGGGGGTGTCTCCCTCCCACGATCGTTCAGGTAGAGCCCTGACGGAGGGTGCCTTCCTCCTATGATCGTCCAGACAGATCTCTAGAATATCGGGATTGTTGCGTTAGTGGCCACTTGTTGTTTGCAGACGGTTATGGTCCCCACACTCTAAAGGTCAGGTTTAACAGTTGTCAGGATCTACGTAGAGCTAAGGAGTATCGTTATGGCCTACGACTAAAGCCCGTGTATAGACGGCCTAACCGGAGTGATGATACCGGAGTATGGTGGTGTTCATGCTAGGTTGATCCCTTCGAGTGGGATCTCAGACCACGGTCTAGAATAATTACTCCCAGTTTGGCGCTTAAGTGGAACAATTAAGTGTCAAGGTATCGAACTCTGGACAGGATCTGTGGCATATAACAGACGCAGGAGTCCATAATGGCCGATATCTGTTGTTTGTGGAGTACCTCTGGGGTTGGCATATAACGTCATCTTATTATCTGAGGTGTGTCCTTTGGCCTCGTGCATGGTTACACAGGGCTTTTTGTCCTTTTGTGTACTTTGCAAAATTACTGGACTTCCTCGGAAATTACTATTTTGACTTTATTGGGAATTAAAGACCCTTTTTAAGAGAGATATTAATTCCATGATGTTTCCCAACTGCACGTTTTTCCTTCGTCTAATCAGAATCGAGAGGTATTAAAGCGTAGCTTACTGCGTGCAATTGGTGCGTTGCTCTTGGGTCCCATGAGAATGCTTCGCTTCTTCTATAAAATAGGGAGTGTTTGCATTGAAGATATCACTTCTCTTGTTGCATCCTCATTGTGTTGTAACTTCATTTGAGTGTTGTTTTTCTTCACATGATGGCTTTGTGTGTGTTTTGCTCATGTGCAAGGAGGGTTTTGCCCTCTGCAAGGGTCATATTCCTATTTTTTTTTCAAAATACTTGAAACTATTTTGCCCTTTCGTAAATGTCCTTTTTGATGGATAATTTTCTTTCCCAGCACAATTATGGCGGGCGATTTTCTTCCCCAATATACTGTGATTGCTTGTTTGATATTTGTCGTTGTTGGGGAGGTTTGTGCCATCTATCGTGTTGGACGGGGATCTTCTGAGTGCTTACTCTCCTTGTTCCTTCCCCCGGATGTAATGGGTGCTTTGCCATGAATAGGTCCTTGGGTAAGCAGGAGGGACTATTGAAACTACTCCATGGCTTGAAGCATTTGGGGTGATCATGAGATCGGCTAAGGCTCCGGTGGAACGATCTTCTTCATGAGAGGCGATGCCCCGTCCGACGAATGAGAGTGCATCCTGGCCTTTATTATCATTGTGAGGGAGGCAATGCAAAAGATTTGGCGTCTCGGATTCCTGATTCCTGATTCTGGTTTGTCGAGATTCTTCAAAGGCAATCCACTTTTTCAAGAGGCCGGTGCGCGGAGGAGAGGCTGGGGGAAATGTGGATGTGACATGGCCTGGCTCTTTCTTTATGTCTCAATGTTTTCTTTTCCTTCTTCTATTTGTTGTAAGATGATGTATGGAGTGAGAATAAGCTAATAAAAAATTCTTATCTTTCGAATTTTTGTCTTTGTATCTTCTTTTCTTTCTTTCTTTTCAATGTTCGTGATCTATTATAACCGGTCGGGGTAAATCCAATGCTTACATCGGCGTAACGTCATATCTTCCCATCTGTTCGGAGTCTTTCATCCTTGACTGGGGTAAGTCCAACGCTTACTCCGGAGTAACGTTGTCATGCCCCCAGCTTGGTGCTTAGCTTGAAAAGTCAAAGTGACAAGCTCTAAATCCTTAGTTCGAGGTAGTAGTTTCAGCGTTAATCGTTGACTTTTCCTTGGTGGTCATCATCTGAATTGAGACTCTAAAATCGAAAGGTTTACCCCGGTTTAGGTCAGGGTTCAGAGTAAATATTCGGACTTAACCTTTGAAAACTGTGTGACGTTTGAATTGTTGCTCAACCGTCTTTTCAATTGTGAAACCGTCTTTTCAACTGCCTCTATAGCTGTGAGGACCACGTGGCACGTTTTGACTGGGTAGACGTGCTTAGTGCTCCACGCTTTATGATGAGTGTGTTTTGACTATTGGGTCATAGAGACGAGAATGCCCCCTAGCCGTTTCAGCCTTTATAAATATGGATTAGGGGGTTCATCGTTCATTTTTTAGCATTTCTGAGCATTCTTCTAGAAGCTTCTGGTGGAAGAGAGGAATGGTTTTCGAGCGTTTTCCACCTGCTTCGAACCAGTTCCATTGATTACTTGAGGTAACTTTTTCTGAGCTTTCTTGGTGTTTTTTCTTTTTTCTGCTTGCCTTCTGTCAATGCTGGGTAGTGGGATAGTCATGCACTCCTCAGTAGAATGCATTTCTATCTTTTGGTTTCTTACGAAGTAGAGTCAGGATGTATGAATTTCTCCTTTTCCCCCTAGGAACTCCATCTCCGTCGCGTCGCGCATGGTGGAGGTGTCCTTCTGAAATTTTAGATTTTAAGAGGGAAGCAGGCTGGTATATGGATGTGGATTTCTGCGTTCGCCCCTTCCCGTGTCTGAATCTCATTTTCAAAAATGATTCTGACAATTACTCACTAGCCTCTTTGAGTGTTCTCAGGATTTTTATGGCGCGGGGCAGGAGAGGGTTTAGACCCTGGGTGACGATCCTCGAGATCCGTGAACTAGATGAAGAAGATCCTATTCAAATCCGTCGTGGCCCGGGGTTAACATACCCATGGGTGGGGGAAGATGTTTGGAAACATCTTTCCAAATTCTCTTTTGAGGTTGAACTAAGGTCGTTGTTGGGTTACCTTCATCTGACGCACGAGATGACTCGGGACAACGAGTTCTAAGTTATGTGCCCGAAGTAGAATGAGAGGGTGCGCTCAAGCCGGGAAGCAAACTCATACTTCATGTTCTTGTACGAGCCTCTTTTTGTTAAGCTCCGATTGCGGCTCCCCTTCTCAGATTTTCAAATCGCTATTCTTCGAACTCTGTGTATAGCCCCGACTCAGGTTCACCCTAACGGCTGGGGCTACATTATAGCCTTCGAAAGGTTTTGCCGGATAATGAGGTTGCGGTACTCGATCAATACCTTCTTTTACTTTTACCAGTGGGTGTACCCCCAAGGTTCGTATGAGCAGAAGAACTAGCTCACCATTTATTCTAGAAGTGGTCGTAAATCCTTTGATGTCTTCTTAAACAATTTTAAAGGATTTAAGACTAGATTCTTCAAGGTTATGGCGACGAAGGGTTTTTATCCTTTTTTCCTAAAATTCGACGGGGAACTGAAGTTTCCATTGTATTAGACCCTGGATGCATAGAGTACTCCTATTGTCTCATTTGAGAAGGAAGAGAAAGACCTGACTCTAAAGGAGCTTAAAATTGTTAAGTTCATATCCTAGTATACTCAGGATCACGAGAATATTAATATCAGAGATGTCCTTGATATCCCTGGTGATGACTTTCTCTATGCTTTATTAGGTGAGAAGTAGGATACTGTGGTCCACCTTAGGCTTGTTGTATTTTACCTTTCTTTATACGATTTTGTTCTTTTTGACTTCTAATATGTTTGTTTGTCTTGTTTCATTGAGCAATAACATGTCATCCGTATCTTCTATAGCTGCCCTTCGGGCTTTAAAATCCAAGAGGAAGGGAGAGAGTTCCTCTAGTGCTCCTTCAGCCACCGCTCCAGTGCCTTCTGGCCAGGGTGTGGTTATTGAAGAAACTTCTAGGCAACCGGGGTCCCTTTCTCGAGACCAATAGAGGAGGAAGAGGAAGGTCACTAAGAGCTCCTCCGACTGGGGTAATAAGGTGGCTACGGAAGATGTTGCTGAAGAGAGGTTGGGCCTTCTGCTTGTTATCACAGGGCGTGTTGACCCTAGGCCATTCATTGATGAACGACTTATGGGTGGTGAAGTGATGGGGACACATATCATAGCAGAGCTTAGCTCAAGTCCTGATTGATCTTCAGGTTTAAACGCTTAGTGCCACTGCAAAAATCCACTACATCGAAAGATCCGTCGAGGAAACCGATAGGAGGGTGGCAGAGGATTTCAAGAAGAAGGACAAAGAAGTTGAGGAGGCTGCCCGGAAGCTCGATATCGCCCTCAAACTGAACGAGGATGCTTAGGGGAGGATTACTAATTTGGAGAAGGCTCTGGCTAAAGTCGAGTTAGCTAAAAAAGGGTTTGAGACGGAGAAACTTCAAGCCAAAGAGGCCAATGCTGCCCTCCAAGCTCGTGTGGATCAATTAGGAAAAGATATAGATGAGTTGGTCGTGGTCTCTGAGAAAGTCGAGGGTGAGCAATTTCAAAATGTCATGGCTCAAGTCCAGTATTTCAACCCCGGTGTTACTCTTGTTTTAGAAGGCCTTAATGCAGACAAGGTCTTCCATGATGACCAACTTATCTTTGCAAAGGACGTCCCTCAGCCCGGTTCCGAAACCGCCTCGGGAGTTATTCAGACTCCGGCCGAAGAAGACACTGAGGCTTGAGCTCTTCTTCCGTTCTTTTTGCCCCCTGCGAGGGGTTTTAATTTGTACAAACTTATGACATTTTCCCGAGTTTTGGGATTTTATCTATATGTCGTATTTACTTTGTACTTGTTTTCTTATTATTCTTTCATGATCCATTTCAGGTCCAACGCCCATTATGGTATCTATTGTAACAACGTTATGGACTTAGAAAATTTTTTGTCAACGTAGGGAGAACCATGGTCTAGGGTCCCATACCCATAATACCGGGTTTATAGCATCCCTCTTGACTTAGGTAGAAGCAACGCCTTAGTCTACAATCCAATGCCTATAATAACGAGTCCTTTGAAATTTTGGACTTAGGCAAATTTTAACACCTTAGTTCATAATCCGATGCCCATGATGTCAAGCATTTGGAGTTTTGGACTTAGGCAAAAAATTATGCCTTGGCTAGGGGTTTAGTGCCTAAGAACTTAGTGCGTATGATCCCTTCTGCCTTAGGCATATGTCATTAAACCTTGCCCGGGGTCCTTCGTTAACCATGTTAGTTTTACGGGATCCCTCTTGGCTTAGGTATAAGGGTTGGCCGCGGGTCATTAGATCCGTAGTGCCACTTATTTTGCTGACTTTAGAATGGTCAGTGCCAAATGTCGAGATTAGGTGTTTGATCCTATAACTTACAATCAAAACTTAGTGTGTTATACCTGCTTTTGTTTTCTTGTGTGAAAAATAGTATTTGAATAAACTTTTTTTCATTAATAAATTCTGGAGGACGGAGGTCCGTGCTGAAACAGATCAAACATTAGTTCACTAAGAGACTAGGCCGTTATAGGTGTCTAGCTATAATATCTCTTAAGTTTATATGCATTCCAATAGTTCTTGATCGGGCTGCCTATTAGAGTTTCCAGCATGTAAGCTCCCTTGCCGGTGCTGACGACGATGCGGTAGGGGCCTTCCCAATTAGGGGCTAACTTTTCCTGGGAGGCATTTTTCCCTCTAAGTACCAATTCTCCTAGCTGGAACTTCCTTAGGACCACATTCTTTTTGTATCTGGTCGCCATCCTTTGCTTGAGGGGTGGTGTCGTGTATGTGGGTCACGCGTCTTTTTCTTCTAACAGGTCTAGGTCTTCTCTAATCAATCCAGGGTTTCTGTCAGGTGAAAATTGTTGATGACGCTAACTCGATTCTCCTATTTCTACTGGGATCATGGCTTCGCATCCGTAGGTGAGTTTGAAAGGAGTCTCGCACGTGGTAGAATGAGGAGTAATCTGGTAAGTCCAGAGGACATGATCGAGTTGCTCGGCCCAATTCCCATTAGCTTTATCCAGTCTTCTCTTGATTTCTCAGACAATGATTTAGTTAGCGGCCTTGGCCTGTCCGTTCGTCCTGGAATTTTCTACGGCATTACAGTGATGCTTTATTTTTAGTCCGGCCAACAATTCTTCAAAGCCCTTGTCCTTGAATTGGGTTTCGTTATCTGTTACGACAGATTCCAGAATTCCAAACCTAGTGATAATATGACGCCAAGTAAACTTTTGGATCCGTGCTGAAGTGATTATAGCTAAGGGTTCTGTTTCGATCCACTTCGTGAAATTATCCACAACTACCACCAAGTATCTCAACTGACTTGGGGCTTGAAGGGATGGGCCCAAGACGACCATTCCCCATTTGTAGAACGGTCAGGGCACGAACATCGTGGACAGTTCCTCTGAGGGGGCCTTGTAGTGATTTGAGTGGCGCTGACACTTGTCACAAATCCGGACGTATGTATGAGAATCAGCTTCCATTGTTGGCTAGTAATACCCCGCCCTTAGCACTTTTAGGGCCAATGTTTTGCCCCCTAGATAGTGCCCACAGCTTCCTTCATGAATCTCAGCCAGAATGTATTTTACTTCTTTCGGAGTGAGGCATTTGAGAAGGGAAGAAGAGAAACCACGTTAGTACAGAAGACCGTCGTATATAGTGTACCTTACTGCTATCTTGACTAGCTTTGAGGCTTCTTTGGGATTTGATAGCACGACTCCAGATTGTAGATACTTTATGATTAGGGTGATCCAAGATGGTCATTCCTCTTCTAATTGAAACACATCGTGACCTGTGATAGAGGGTTAAGAAATGGTTTCTTAGATTACTGACATGTTGTTGCCAAGGCTTTTAGTGTTGGCAAGTTTAGATAAAAGGTCCGCTCTGGAGTTCTGCTCCCTCGGGATGTGCACGATCTTGATTTCTTCGAAGCCTTTGAAGAGTTCTTGTACTTTAACTAAGTACCTTTGCATGAGAGGCTCCTTAGCTTGATATTCACCTTGAATTTGGGAGGTGGCGAGCTGGGAATCACTACAGAGTATGATCCTGGTTGCGCCCAAATCATTTGTCATTATCAGTCCGACAATGCACACTTCATAGTCGACTTAGTTATTCGAGGTAGGGAACTCGAACTTCAAAGAATGCTCCAGCGTCAGTCCTTCTTAATTTTTCAGAATTATCCTAGCTCCACTCCCCTTGGGATTCGAGAATCTGTCGACTAAGATGGTCAATGAAACTTCTTTTGGGTCTCAGGGGTCCGATGTAAGTTCTACTAGGAAATCGGACAATGCTTGGGCCTTTATAGCTAGGCGTGGTTCATATGCGATTCTAAACTCAGAGAGTTCAATCGACTAGGTAATCATCCTTCCGGCCAAGTCTGGTTTATGTAGCACCTGGCAGATAGACTGATCCGTCCTTACTACCACAGGATGGCACTGGAAATGTTGTCGCAGTCTTCTTGCAGTGGTGATCAGTGCGAAAGCAACCTTCTCGACTTTCTGATACCGGAGTTCGGGTCCTTGCAGAGCCTCACTAACGAAGTAGACCGGCTTTTATCCTTCATTCGTCTCTCTAATTAACGCCGAGCTTATAGCTTCTTTATGAACTGAGAAGTACATGTAGAGTGTTTCTCCAGGGTCCGGTCTTGTCAAGATATGAGGAGATGACAGAAGCTTTTTTCAAGGATGAAAAGACATCCTCGCATTTCGAGGTCCATTCGAAGTTCTTCTCCTTTTTGAGTAGTTTGAAGAGGGGAAAAGACTTATAAGTCGCTTTGGAGAGGAACCTTATGAGGGCCACTATCCTTCCCGACAGCTGTTGTACTTCCTTAACACTCTGGGGGCTCCTCATGTCGAGTACGGCCTGACACTTGTCGGGGTTGGCTTCGATTCTGTGGTGAGTTAACATGAATCCCAAGAATTTGCCAACACGGACCCCGAAGACGCACTTTTCTAGATTTAGCTTCATGTTGTGCTTCCTGACTTGTATAAACACCTCTTCAAGGCCCGCAATGTGCGATCTGTCCTATGTGATTTTTACTATCATATCATCGATGTAGACTTCTAGCATCTTCTCCACTTGGTTCTTAAAGACTTTGTTCATCATCCTTTGATAGATGGCTCCTGCATTTTTAGTCCAAATGACATAACCCTATAGCAGTAGCTCGCCCTGTTAGTAATGAAAGCAGTTTCTTCTTCGTCTCCGGGATACATTGAAATCTGGTTGTACCCGGAGTAGACATCCATGAATGATAGCCACTTGAAGCCTGAAGAGTTGTCAACCATTTTGTCCATATTGGGAAGTGAATACGAATCTTTTGGGCAATTTTTATTTAAATCCGTGTAATCCACGCACATTCTCCACTTCCCACTCGGTTTTTTCACCAGAACCACGTTGGATAGCCACGTAGTATAAGTAACCTCCCTGATGAACCCACAACTTAACAGTTCATTTACCTGTTCTTCGCTGACCTACTGTCTTTCAGGGTCGACCTTCCTTTTTTTCTAAGCGTCCAACTTCATATCTTTCCTAGTGGACAAGCGGTGGCAGATGAAGGAGGGGTCAAGCCCTGGCATGTTAGATGACGTCCAAGCAAACAGGTCCTTGTTTTTCAATAAGAGCTCAATCAATTGTTAGTCCTCATCTCCTTCTAAGTGTGCTCCAATTTTAGTAACCTGGTCAAGATGGGTTCCAAGTTGAAGAGGCTACAACTCCCCTTTTGGATAGGGTCTGATACCACAGAGTTCTTCTCTGACATCCAGCTCGATCATTAGTATATTAACTTGATCCAAGAATGAGCTGAGATTGACTGATTCTCCCCTTCTAGACATCTTGCAGATCTTCAAGCTTTCCTTGTAGCATTTCCTAGTGGCTACTTGGCCGTCTTTGACAATGACCACCTCGTTGTGCTTACTTGGAAATTTCATGATGAGGTGGGTGGTGGAGACAACGACACCAAGAGCATTTAGAGAGAGGCAACCTAAGATGATATTATAAGCTGAGGGGCAGTTTACGACCAAGAACCTCACCTTGACCATCTTGAAGAGCTTGGAAGAACCCAAGGTCAAATGAGTTTCATAATACCCAACCAGGGTGATCTTTTCACCCGTGAAGCCTATCAGTTCCCCATCATAAGGGGTCAAATCTGACCGTGTGAGCTCTAACTTCTGGTAAAGGTCCAAGAACATGATATCTGTTGAGCTTCCTTGATCTACAAAAATTCGGTGAACCTCGGCATTGAAGATTATCCCGGAGATGACGAGCGGATCGTCATGGTCTAGGATGATTCTGTCGTAGTCCTAGTCCGAAAAGATAATGAATGACGTCTTTCTTTTTGTTGTGCTGGATTTGGGTACAGAATGGGAGACGCTGAACACTGTCATCCTTAACACTTTCTTTTGTGCTCCATTTGACGACTCTCCTCCAGTGAATCCTCCCGCAATGGTGTTGATCGTCCTGTTTGGCTCAAGATGATGATCGTTATTGTCATTGGGTGAAGGGTCCATGTTCCTTCCCTGGCGGTCGTTGTTATCCCGGTGAGGTGGAGTCCGGGATCTTCTCCTCAGGCTTCGGTTCCTTCTTCTGAATTGAGGAAATGGGCTACACCGTTTGTCGTCTCTACGTCCGCCATGGTGCTCGTCATTCCAGGCACGAAAGACGTATTGTTGTAGTCATCGACCTTGATCAAAAACTCAATGGCATCGCGCAGTTAGTAGCAGTCTTCTGTATTATGGCCATAACCTTTATGTCATGCACAGTACTTGGAGTGATCTTTCTGTTTGTGCTTTTTTATGGGGGGTGGCTTCCGGATATTCTAGAACTCGGTTTGCATTACCTCTCTCAATATTGTTTCTCAAGGGGCGTTTAGGGGAGTGTAATCAGAATACCTTCTCCAGGGTGAACTACCTTTGGGACCCTGGGACCGTGAGGAATCATGATTGAGTTTTTGATGAGGGCATTCATCTTTATCATATCTCCTCTGGTCCTCTTTTGCTTCCTCAAGGTTGACGTATTTTTGGGATCATCTTTGGAACTCACCTAAATTTTCTGGCTTCTTTTTTTTAACCAAAGACGCAAAGAACTCGGAACCCACTTGGAGGCCACTCCTGGCGTAATGAAGGGCAATCTTGTCGTCAAAATTTTCCAAATTGGTGCATGCCGTCATAAACCATCTTACGTAATCATGGAGGGGCTTATCTCGCCCCTGTCGAATCTTAGCCAGTAGGGGTGTGCAAAAAAATCAAATAAACCAAACCAATTTATAAACTGAACCGAACCACTTCAAAATAACCAATTTTTTCTACACGGTTATTAACATGAACCAATTTTCATTTTATAAAAGTGGTTTGGTTAACTCATTCTCAATCCAATCCGGTTCACTGCAATAACCAACCCTAACCCCCAAAGTTATCAGTTCACTCATCCTTCTCACTTTTCAGAAATTCCTCTCAAATTTTATCAATCCTAACCCCAAATCACTGAACCCTACTCCTAATTCATTGAACCCTAACCCCAACCCCCAATCAAGCACCAAGAATTGCACAATTGGCGACACATTCAGGCTCAAATCGAGCTCCCGATTCTGCGTCGATCTGCAACTCTGTATCTTCATCTTTCTGCGTCGATCTGAGACTCTGTCTTCATCGATTTCTTTCTGCTGCGTCCTCATCGAGTCGCTTGGTGCGTCGATCTGCAACTCTGTATCGATTTCTTTCTGCTCATCTTTCTGCTGCGTCCATTGATTTGTAGTGCTGGGTCTTAGAGTGGTGAGAACCCTTGATTTTTTTTTTATTCTTGCATTTTCATTTTCATTTAGATTTTCATTTTCTGTTGTGTTGCACAAAGTTAATCTTATACATGTAAAAAATAGTGTAAATATTTTAACAAGCGTTGAGTAATAATATGGAATTTTAGTTCAAAGTCAGAATGTTAGTATATCTGCATATTTGAGAAAAAAATATATGCATTTCTTACTTTGATTTTGAGATATTGTGGGCCACTAGGTCATTTGTTTCTTTTCTTGTTTATTTTCGTTTTCAAACACAGTTTTGCAGCTCACAAATCAAGAACAACCTATTTAAACACAGTCTTTGTTTATTAGATTAAACTATTAAACTATTAATATAATAGCAATGTTTGTTCTATTATTTTTCTTATATGTTTAGCTGTTTCAATTTTTTGTTTATTGTTTCTACTCATTGGGGCATTTTATTCCTGTTATCAAACATCCTAGGGAAAAGATGTTTAATTTTTTCTATTGTAAACTCTATTCCTTACTATTAGACTTCAAGATAGGTGACTGAAGCTGTAACCTGGTGCATTGCATTAGTTTTCTAGTTTGTGTTTCTGAATTGATCATGGACACTGGACAGGTGTGATTGTGAATTTTATAAAGCTTTATGCTTTCTAACAGGTTAAATGAAAACAAAATGAGGGGAGCAACTAAGAGTAATTTGCCATATGTAATATAATTGCTTTGAACCATTCATAATTTTGACCAGAACCATTCCCACAATAATATAATTGCTTTTTAATAATATAATTACAGAACCATTCATAATTTTAATTTAGTTGAGAATGGCCAGAACTAGGACCTGAAGCTGGCTTTTTTTTTAATTTTCACCAACTGTCACACTACTGAGAGGAGCTTGGATTCCATAATTCTTAAAATCATTTTTTTTCAATTAGATCTTATATTCTTGTCCCCACCTAGTGGGAAAAGGCTTGGTTGTTGTTGTAGATATTATATTCTTATCATTTTCCATTGTTTTCACTACATTTTTTAAGAGGCTTTAATATGGATACTGAGATTCTCAATGCCACAGTGTTGAACTAGACAGAATCTATAATTTTAGTTTGGACTTTGAAGTGAAGTAAGGATTAAAAAGCATTCTCAATTTTGTTTTCAGTAGGTAGTAGCGCCTCTAACTTCTGTAATAATATAATTGCTTTGACTTAGTTCACTTAGTGACGGTTGTTATTATGCCACTCACCTTAGAACCCAGGCAAGTCATGGCACTGCATTGTACCTCTAGATTCTGGCAGCAGAGGTGGCTTAGAATATTTGACTTTACATAACAGCAGCATGTGTGGAAATGGTGACCTCAAAATATTGACTTCTATCATATTACAGTCAGACAGCATCTCTTATCTGTTAATGAATAAGCACATTTGAACTCTTGATCATTTCTCACTGTAGCAACTGAAATTTGTATAAAGTGTTTAAAAGATATATTGGATGAAAGGAACTACATTTTGGTCACACACCCCGAACCTTGCTACATTTTTTTTACTTTTTCTATTTTGGAGGATATGTTTCCCATAAAACAAATGAATTTATTCAATGACAAATTACTGGATAATTTTGGGTTTAAGTCAGCTGGCTCATTCTCTGGTGCATACCCTTGATTACATTTGTCATAAAGGTAGCAGTTTTCTGGTGATGATGGTGACATCATATATTATCATAATGTGAGTTCCATGATATATTCCTGATATGTCATGTATGAACCATATATACATTATAAACTTTTTATTTTTAAGCATTTTATTTTTTGTGCTATTGAACAAGTTTTTATTTCGTTCAGGGATTGCTGATACTCAATTTTGTCCATAAAATTTTTATTTGTGAATTAATAATTGTATTAAATGATGCTTTAGTACAATACACTAAATTCTTTTTTAAAGATTTTATTTACCTATATCTTATTTTGAATTATAAATATATGTAAATAATAAAAATAAAAAATATTTATAATAATAAAAAAAAGGACTTAACCCACTCATCAACCCACTAACCCACTAATCCATCCACTCATCCACTAATCTACCCACTAACCAACTAATCCATCCACTAATCCACTTTGATCCACTCACTAACCCACTAATCCATCCACTCATCCATCTATTAACCCACTAATCCATCCATCCATCCACTAATCCACCCACTAACCCACTAATCCATCCACTCAACCACTCCACTCACTCATCCACTAACCCACTAATCCATCCACTAATCCACTAATCCATCCACTAACCCACTAATCCATCCACTCATCCACTAATCCACCCACTAACCCACTAATCCATCCACTCATCCATCCACTAACCCACTAATCTATCCACTAATCCACTAATCCACCCACTAACCCACTAATCCATCCACTCATCCACTAATCCACCCACTCATCCACTAATCCATCCACTCAACCACTCCACTCACTCATCCACTCAACCATTCCACTCCATTATCACCCCAATCATCTCAACCACCCCATTATCTTCAACTACTCCTTCACAATTACTCCTCTATATAATCCTCACTCATCTTGAACTTCAGATTCCCCACATTCTCTCATCATCTCCACCTTCATCCACCATCATCTCCATACCCAACTCATCATTTTCTCCTTCAAACTCATCACCTTCCATTATCAATACACACACATTCACTTCTCCACTCCAAGCTCTCCAACCTTCAACTTCATTTTCCATAACCTTCACCTCTCATCTTCACTTTCCATTAACAATCCCACACCGCAAACCACCACACCTACCACCCTCACCATCTTCCTTACCGTACCTTCCACTAGCAACATCACAACCCCAATCATCAACCTCAAACAACCACCATTTTTCATCTTCACCTCCACCACCATATGCCACCATCCATAACTAACAACCATTAAACTTCCATCTTCACCATATCACCATCACCACCTTACTCCATAATCTTCATAATCACCTTCAACTCACCATACTCATTTTCAATACCATTATCCACAAACCTTTAACCACCATAACAACAAATAATCACAAAATACCACCTTACACCACCGACATCGTCGAGTTCTCGTGCCGCTTGATTTGCTCCGCCAACTACCATAGGTTTTTCCGTTCTTGTGAGCATCTTTTCTTTTGGTAAGTTAGAGT
Organism: Ormosia emarginata; assembly: GCA_029884605.1. Taxonomy (NCBI): domain Eukaryota; kingdom Viridiplantae; phylum Streptophyta; class Magnoliopsida; order Fabales; family Fabaceae; genus Ormosia; species Ormosia emarginata. The sequence goes on along the minus strand of JAQQTP010000071.1, from coordinate 20,797,776 downwards.
TAATCCATTGCTGACAAATTTGATTTTAAAGTTTTAAGTTTCTCTCTTAATTAAAATCAATCAACCCACACTTATTTTCTAAAGAACTACGTGACTTTGAGTTCCTCATTGCACCCGAAGATACGTAGGAGCAGAATTTCTATTCTGTCAAGTCAAAAAAATAAATTTTCGTAATTTAATTATTTCTTTTTCTTTCCTTAAAAAAAATAAAACAAAATAAAATAAAATAGTTACAAAGTCTTTTCAAAAAGGGGTAAAATAAATAAATTTGATATTAATAAAATTTGCACAATTGACGTAAGGTACCGTTCTTGGAATGGGCAGTGTAGGGTGCTAACATCTTCCCTACCTGTAATCGACTCCCGAATCCAAATTTTTATTAAAGACCAGTTTTGCCTATTTTAAGGGTTTTTCTAATGTTTTTCCCAAATTAAATAAACATTGGTGGCGACTCCATTGATTTTAAAAAATGCGCTAATCTTTTTCGGTCGTCCCATCGCGATTTCGGTTGCGACAGCTGGCGACTCCACTGGGGACGTTTGATGAGAGTCAAGCCTGTTGTTGTTAGTTGTGCAAATTATTAATAATTTTTATTTATTTACTTTACCCCTTTTTGTCTTTATTTCTATTTTCTTACTTGTTTGTGAATAAATTTTATATGATATTTTTATGTAAATATTTGCTGGTATTATTTTGTGTCCATTTTGACATGACTTACTTGTATATATTTTGAGTTTAATTGTTGAAACCTTAAGGTAGATGATTGTTGCTTGGTTGTTGTATATATGCTTTTACATGTTGGGGGGGTAAATTGGTCTTCTTAAATTTTGGTATAGGTTTGTATGCTCCCTCACATACATCACTATCACTTACCTCACACACAAGCTCTATACCCGGGCTCAGTACCTTGTAGGATTAGATAGAGGGCGAAGTAGTGTTGCTTTGAGAGACCTTTGGTCTCCGAATAAGCACATGAAAATCCCTCACTCAGATTGAACTCTTTCTGCTTGTAGCCTATCATGGGTGAGGATGGAGAACTCTTGCTAGCCAAAGTGTTGGTGATAGTAAGAGACAATTTGGGGACCCTTTGTCTGATAGGGGTCTAGAATCAAAGTTATCACGTGTTGAAATACCCTTAGAGGTACTATGGTCCATAGAACTTTTTTTAAAAGACAGGTACCAAGCCTAGACTATCATTTTCCTTTAACACATGAGAAAATTCTTTTTGTCTATATTCTTTTCTTTTATTTCATTTTTGTAGACACTAATTTTCTTTTTTGCATTTGCATGTGTGGTCCAATTTTGCAAAGATATCGGTAAACCTCGAACATGGATAAAGGGAAAAAAAGCTTTAATGTCCGAGGTCTTTGAAAGCATATGGTCATTATTGAAGAGTCTGCAAGGGCTCAAGTAAGTGAAGGAAACAACTCGCAACACAGGGATACTCTTTTACCACCTCTAATGAGAGGCCATGACTTTGAGCAAAATGATATTAGAAGACTCCGTAATGTGTGGTATAACATGGAAAGACAGGAAGAGTTCAATGACAAATATGGAGATATTGCAGCTCTTATGTTTATCGCTCCTGATACCCAAATGTTGAAAGCCATGCTTCGCTTTTGGGACCCTTCATATCGATGCTTCACTTTTTAAGAGTTTGACCTGGTACCAACAATTGAGGAGTATGCTAAATTGCTCAATAAAGATAATATACCCAAGGATAAAGTATACTCGCATGACCCTAAGAAACGCCAAGAAGGACGTTGTCCAAACTCATAGGAGTTCAGGCAAATGAATTGAATAGGTACATGAAGAATGAAGGACGAAGCCTGGATTCTGAGTTTCTGCTTAGGATTATTGAAACTCAGATTGATCAAAGTTTTGGTTTGGTAGCACTAGCTCTAGCTATTTACGGGTTAGTAATATTCCCAAGAGTAAAGAATCAGATAGATGGACATGTAATCAATTTGTTTGAGCAGATTGACAACGGGGTACACCCAGCCCCACCAATCTTGGCAGAGACAATTCGATCTTTGAATTACTGTCAAATTCATCAAAAGGGAAGATTTTGGGGATGTGCATCACTGCTAGCAGTATGGATGCTTAGTCATCTACCGACCTTGAAATGCTTTGGTCACCCGGAGATTGATCTTAAACAGTTTGTCATACCTAAACACCCGCTCTCGCTATATGGTCGTGATAATTGGCCTTCCCGAACTCCGATGATGGGGCAATGGATCAGTTTTTTCGTGGAAATGAAGGAAGTGGTTTGGAGAGCCAAGTGGTTTCCTCTTACATACACCATATACAGATGTGGGAGTAAGCCTTGGGTTCCACTTATTGGTCCATGGGGAGTAGTGAGCTATGCTCCGGCAATGGTCCGAAGACAAATGGCATCCCTGCAATTCATTCCTATAACTCATGGGTTGTCAAAATATGAATTCTCATATGATGATGAAGGAATCGACCATAAGGTCAAAGAGGTCATTGGAGATTGGAAAGATGTAAGAAGTATAAAGCCCGCCTCCCTCATCCAAAACAACAGAAGACTACCCAATTTGGCAAGCTAGTAGGAAGAAAGGGTTTCTTGCTCCTAAGGTACAGGGCCCGGAGCCACCAATGCATCAGTTTAATGAACCTATTGATTATCATGCTGAAGCAGAGGGCCGGTAGATGAAATCATTTGTCAACAAGTGGGCCACCGAGAGAAGATCCTTGAAGACTCAACTTGACACAAATGAGAGAGAGATCCAAAATCAAGAACAGAAAATAGTCTCTAAGGAAATTGAGATAGAGAAGCTAAGAGAGACTTGTCAAGTTCTTGAGGCAATCATTCAAGGGAAAGATGGTCAACTTGAAGGTTACAAGGCTGAAGTTGAAATCTTAAATCAAGAAGAATAAGTCTGGAAAATGATGTTACTTTTTTGACTAATGAAAAAGACTTCTACCTAAATGCAAGTCAAGACATGAAGCGGAGAGCTGAAGTGATGATTAATAATGTGAGGGAGATCTCCAACCGCTCGAGAAAAAGGGCAAGAGAGATTCTCGAAGTGGAAGCTAAGTTGATACCAGGAGAAACCCAAGAGCTTCTGACCCGGGTTAGGATGGACCTGAATTTCCTTGGCAAATTTCACTAAAGAAAATCACCAAAATTAGTCTTTTATTTTTAGTCTTTAAGAGTATTGATGTATTTTTGTTGGCTTTCTGGAAAGTGAGAATGGTCTAGTTCATTCTATCTTGTTCTTCTATCTCTAAACAAATAAGGGCAAGTTAGACCTAAGGAGTAGCATGATCAACATGATGTAAAGGGAAACTTCCTATGAAGCTTTTATCTTTGAATGAACGAGGTTTATTGATATCATTTGCTTCATTGGATCATGTTTTTGCATACATTTTCACTTTAGTTTGCATTTTATTGATCATATTCCTAATAATAATAATAATATGACCACAGAAAAAAAAAACTGTCTCTACAACACCCTTATAGGACTCGCTCCCAATCGAAGGTCATGGATGAACTGGGACAGTCGCAAGAAGAACTGAGGGATGAAGTAAGCCAATTGAAGGGACAAATGGCTAAGATCTTAGAAGTCGTGCAAACTTTGGAAAGAACAAAAAACACAGAGGGAACTCCTTCAGGAACAAATGAAGGGCACCCGGCCACACCTCTTTACCCACCTGGCTTCTCTCCATCCACTCTGCAATATCAAGGCTTCAATCCTCAAGGAGTTATGATGCCGCTAACTATTTATCCAAACAGCGCCACTCAACCTGTTGTCACCAGTTCACAGGGAACTCAGGCTGCACAGTTCCCACTATATGGCCTCCCTCCCGGGTATGTACCACCATTGGCCACAAATCCCCTTGATAATGGCACGTCAGTAGTAACACCGATCCCAAATCCGCCAAATACTACTGAAACTCAGGTTACTCAACCAAGTGCTAATGAAACACCTCAAACACAACACCCATTCCCCTTCTTTCTTCCACCATATGGTTTTCTTGCCGGCTTTATACCACCACAAGCGACCAATCCCCCGGACAGCAGCAATCTCACTGCTAACCCTTTGAACACAATTCAACCACCCTCCAATGGAGCCTTGCCGGCACAACATTTCATTCCCACTTTTATGCCACAATACCCATTGAATTCCTCCGTTGAAAATTCCCAGTCCAGAGAAAAGTTGGAAACTCTAGAAGAAAGACTGCGAGCCATAGAAGGGGGAAGTAGCTACGGTCTCCTTGATGCTTCAGAACTCTGCCTGGTCCCTAATGTGGTGATCCCACCGAAGTTCAAAGTTCCAGATTTTGATAAATACAAGGGGACCACTTGTCCAAAGAACCATCTGACCATGTACATCCGCAAGATGGCTTCGTATGCTCACGATGACAAGCTACTGATTCATTTCTTCTAAGACAGTCTGACTGGGGCAGCTTCAAATTGGTACACTCATCTTGAGCGCGCCCATGTTCGATGTTTCAAAGACTTGGCTGATGCTTTCTTGAAGCAGTATAAGTACAACATTGATATGGCACCGGATAGACTACAATTGCAGAATATGACTAAAAAAGATGTTGAAACCTTTAAGGAATATGCTCAGCGATGGAGAGAAATGGCTGCTCAGGTAGAGCCCCCATTGACAGAAAGAGAAATGGTGGCCACGTTCATTGACACTCTGCAATCACCCTTCTATGACAAAATGATAGGGAGTGTGTCATCAAATTTCTCGGATATGGTCATCATCGGAGAGAGAGTTGAGGGAGGAATGAGAAGTGGGAAGATCATTGAAAGTTCAGCAGGGACATTTAATGCCAAGAGGCCCCCGATGGGGAAGAAAAGAGAAGGAGAAACCCATGCTGTTACCTTCGACCAAAGAAACTTTACCCAAGGGAGATATAGCCAAACACCAGTGAACCATCAATCATCCTTCCAAACCCCTTTCACACCTTACCACCCGTACTTTCCTATTACACCACCAATTCCATATCCCCACCTTTATTACCCCCATGTCGCCAATACTTCACACGTTCCTCATCCTCAACCTCACCACCCAATGAGGCCTCACCAAATGCCATCTCATTCTCAATACCAGACACCCCCTACCTTACCGCCTCAAACAGTTCAACCATGGACCCAAAATCCAAACACGGACCAAAGAAGACCACCAAATAACCAAGAAAGGAAGTTTGTCCACTTCGACCCAATTCCTATGACCTACACCGAGTTACTACCCCAACTCATCCGTAACTCTCTCTTGCCTCCTTGCCCGATGAAGCCATTGAAACCCCCATACCCTAAAGGTTTTGACCCCAACGCCAAGTGTGATTACCATGCAGGAGTCGTAGGGCATTCCACAGAGAATTGCAAAGCGCTAAAGTTTAAGGTGCAAGATCTAATCAATGCCAAATGGTTGAATTTCAAGACAAATACCCCTAGTGTGGGCCACAACCCTTTGCCTAACCATGAGAATCCTACAGTCAATGCTATAGAGGAGTGCTCTGCCCAGCAACTTATAAGACGAGTGGCAGATGTCAAAACCCCCATAAGGTTTATTTTTAAAGAACTGTGCAAATTCGGGATGATGGAAGTTCATATTGAAGAGAAAGGGGGCGGCGATGATGAAATAATGTGCAATCTCCATGGGAATGTGGGGCATTATATTGACGAATGTGGTGAGTTCAGACAAATCCTCCAAGATCTAATGGACATGCAACTAGTGCAAATAGGTCATTTATGTGACAATGGTGGCATAAGCATGGTGGATGAATGTGCTATTCCACAGTTTCAAAAAGGCCATGAAACCATAAACTCTCTGGTCCCTTCCATTGCAAATCCAGCTATCAAACCGTTGGTTATCTATTACACTGCAAGTTCGTCTGCGCCACCTCCATGTGGCCCGAGGCCCATCACCATTCAAGTTCCTAGTCCTTTTCCATTTAAGGACACCAGAGCAGTACCGTGGAATTATGATATACAAGTCCTTGGAGATAATCTCATAAGCGATCAGTCAAATGTTTCATCTTGTTCGACCGCTATTATCACTAATATATCAGGGATCGGTGGGATGACGCGAAGTGGTCGTATTTACACTCCGGAGGAGTTGCGAAAGGGGCAAGAAGAAGAAGAAAAAAGAAACTACAAGGGGAAGAGCAAGACAGGAGAGACTTCCATGGGGAGTGATGTGAAAGAAAATGGAGGATTGACAAAGCCAAATGAGTATAAGAAAGAGGTATCTGATGAAGAAGCTTGTGAGTTCCTGAAGTTCATCAAGCAAAGTGAGTATAGGGTGGTTGATCAGTTGAATCGCACCCCTGCAAGGATATCTCTCTTGTCCTTGTTGATGAATTCTGAGCCGCACAGAAAAATGTTAATAAAGATACTAAATCAAGCTCATGTTTCTCATGACATCACAGTCGACAAGTTAGGTGGTATTATTAGCAACATTACTGCTGATAATTATGTCACTTTCACCGATGATGAGATACCTGCTGAAGGAATGGGGCATAATAAGGCGCTGCATATTTCCGTCAAATGCCAAGATCATATAATGGCTAGAGTGCTCATTGACAATGGTTCCTCTTTGAATGTAATGCCAAAATCAACTCTCTCCAAGTTGCCTTTTGATAGGACTTACATGAAACCAAGTACCATGATCGTGAGAGCTTTTGATGGGACCCGAAGAGAAGTGATGGGAGAAATAGAGATCCCAATTCAGGTTGGGCCTACTACCTTTCATGTACTCTTTCAGGTGATGGACATCACACCAACTTACAGTTGCCTATTGGGACGACCCTAGATTCATTCCGCAGGCGCGGTGCCGTCCTCTATGCACCAGAAAGTGAAATTCATAGTTGACAATAGTTTGGTGATCGTCTCGGGTGAGGAAGACTTGTTAGTGAGTAAGCTCCCATCGACTCCTTACATCGAAGCTGCAGAAGAAGCTCTTGAAACAACATTCCAAGCGTTTGAGGTTGTCAATGCTGTTTATGTAAAGGAAGGAGCTCGAATTCCAAAACCACAGTCATCTAGTGCATCCATAATGATGACTAAGGTTATGCTCGAAAGAGGATACCAAGGTGGAAATGGACTGGGAATGAATGAACAAGGCCTTGCAAAGTTTCTGCAGCCATGTGAAAATAAGGACAGGTTCGGGTTAGGATATAAACCGACTAAAGCTGACAAGAGAAGGGTCATAGAAGAGAAAAGGGAGAAGAGGTTGGCTCGGTTGGAAAATCGGGAGCCTAAAACTGAGAGGATTCCCATCTGTGACATCCAACAGAGTTTCCGAAGTGCAGGATTGGTGTTTCTGAACCAGGTGACGACTATCAATGATGATCAATCCATCGACCTTGGTGTCAGTCTGGTGTACCCTTGTTCTCCGGATGCAGAGCTCCACAATTGGGAGATCGTCGATTTTCCCATGACTTTTGAAACTGATTCAAAGTAATTCTGTAATGCTAATCCTATAGCTATGCCTAAGGCTTTAGGAAAATATGTTGTAAAAACGGGCTCACATGTTTCCTTTTCAATATTTGCTATCAATAAAATGCATTTTCAAATTATCTTCCCTTTTAGTTTTTCTGTTCAACCATTGCATTAGCTTTTATTCATTACCATTTACTTGTCTTGACATCAATAAATGCATATCTGAAAGTGATTCTCTTGAAAATGACAGTGCTATGACCCCATTGTATAATTTTGACCATCCCATTAATCATGTTGATGAAGATGATGACGATTGGGAGCCCTCTTCTGAGCTAATAAGATTAATAGAACAAGAGGCCAAAGAGATTCAACCCCATGAAGAGCCAATTGAAGTGATTAATTTGGGGACAGAAGATGATAAAAAAGAAGTTAAAATTGACACTTCCATGAAAGAAGAGGAGCGAAGCAAGTTGGTCAAGCTCCTATCTGATTATCGTGATATTTTTGCATGGTCATACCAAGACATGCCGGGACTGGATGTTAGCATAGTTGAGCATAAATTACCGTTAAGACCAGAATGTCCTCCCGTCAAGCAAAAGTTGAGACGAATGAAGCCAGAAATGTCGCTAAAAATTAAAGAGGAGGTCAAAAGGCAGTTTGATGCAGGTTTCCTCGCTGTCGCAAAGTACCCTCAATGGGTTGCCAACATCGTACCGGTCCCGAAGAAAGATGGAAAAGTACGCATGTGTGTTGACTATAGAGATTTGAATAGGGTCAGCCCTAAAGACAATTTTCCTTTACCTCACATTGACATTTTGGTGGACAACACTGCTCAATATGCATTTTTCTCCTTCATGGATGGTTTCTCGGGATATAATCAAATCAAGATGGCACCTGAAGATATGGAGAAGACCACATTCATCACTCTATGGGGGATTTTTTGCTATAAAGTGATGCCGTTCGGATTGAAGAATGCCGGAGCAACTTATCAAAGGGCGATGGTGGCATTGTTCCACGACATGATGCACAAAGAAATAGAAGTTTATGTGGATGATATGATTGCAAAGTCAAAAACAGAAGAAGATCACATAACTGATCTACAAAAACTCTTTGAGCGGTTGAGAAAGTTTAGACTTAGATTAAATCCTACTAAATGCACTTTTGGTGTAAAATCAGGCAAGCTCTTGGGATTTGTGGTTAGCGAGAAAGGAATAGAAGTTGACCCAGACAAAGTTCGAGCAATCATAGAGATGTCAGCTCCTCGTACTGAAAAAGAAATTCGTGGATTTTTGGGGAGGCTGAACTATATTGCTAGGTTTATAGCCCAATTAACTGCAACGTGCGAGCCAATCTTCAAGTTGTTGCGTAAAAACCAGACAGTATAATGGAATAAGGATTGTCAAGTAGCATTTGAGAAGATCAAGCAGTATCTGCAAGAACCCCCAGTTTTGGTACCTCCAATGCCAGGAAGGCCTCTCATCATGTACTTGACTGTGCTGGATGAATCCATGGGTTGTGTACTTGGACAACACGATGAAACTGGCAAAAAGGAGCAGGCCATCTATTACTTGAGTAAGAAATTTACTAACTGTGAGGCAAAATACTCATTGTTGGAACGCATGTGTTGCGCCTTGGCATGGGCAGCCCACCGGTTGAGGCAGTACATGTTGTGTTACACTACTTGGTTAGTATCCAAAATGGACCCAATCAAGTACATCTTTGAAAAACCTGCCCTCACTGGGAGGATTGCACGTTGGCAAGTTTTGCTATCAGAATATGACATTGTCTACGTCACCCAAAAAGCAGTCAAAGGCAGTGCTCTGGCAGATTTCTTAGCTAGTCAACCAGTGGAGGATTATGGGTCTATGCAGTGTGAATTCCCTGATGAAGATATAATGGCTTTGTTTGGAGAAGAAGAATCTTCGAAAAAAGAAAAATGGACTTTGTTGTTTGACGGAGCTTCTAATTCACTGGGGCATGGAGTCGGGGCCATACTGATTTCCCCTGAAAGTAATTTTATCCTAATCACTGCTCGATTGTGCTTTGACTGTACAAACAACACAGCCGAGTACGAAGCATGTGCCATGGGAATCCAAGCAGCGATAGAATCAAAGGCAAAAGTTCTTGAGGTATACGGGGACTCTGCCCTGGTCATCCATCAGCTAAAGGGAGAATGGGAAACTCGAGATACCAAGTTGATCCCTTATCATGCTTACATCAAGGAGTTGATTGAACAACTTGACGAAGTCACATTCCATCATGTCCCTCGGGAAGATAATCAGTTGGCTGATGCTTTAGCCACGTTGTCGTCAATGTTTAAAGTAAGCCATGATAAGGACTTGCCACTCATAAAAATAGAAAGTCGTGACCAACCGGCATATTGTCAAATGATAGAAGTGGAGTCAGATGGGAAACCATGGTACCATGACATCAAACGCTTCATCAAGAATAGAGAATACCCTCCTGATGCTTCAGAAAATGACAAAAGAACCCTCAGAAGACTCACAATGGGTTTCTTTCTAAATGGGGAAGTTCTCTACAAGAGGAATCACGATATGGTGCTGTTAAGATGTGTTGATGCAACAGAAGTAGAGAAAATTGTCAAAGATGTCCATGAAGGTTCTTTTGGAACTCATGCAAGTGGGCATGCAATGGCAAGAAAGATACTAAGAGTTGGGTATTATTGGTTGACAATGGAAACCGATTGCTTCAATTATGTGAAGAAGTGCCACAAATGCCAGACATATGCTGACAAGGTTCATGCGCCACCCGTACCTTTGAATGTTTTAACAGCACCCTGGCCATTCTCAATGTGGGGAATGGATGTCATAGGGCCCATTGAATCGAAGGCCTCAAATGGACATCGCTTTATTCTTGTTGCAATTGATTACTTCACAAAATGGGTCGAAGCTGCTTCTTATGCCAACGTGACCAGGAATGTAGTGATCAGATTTGTTAAAAGGGAGTTGATTTGTCGTTACGGTTTGCCAAGCAAAATTATCACTGACAATGCCACTAATCTGAATAATAAGATGATGAAAGAGATGTGTGAGAGTTTCAAGATTGAGCACCACAATTCCTCACCCTATCGCCCCAAGATGAATGGGGCAGTGGAGGCGGCAAACAAAAATATCAAGAAGATTATTCAGAAGATGGTTGTAATATATAGAGATTGGCATGAAATGCTACCATTTGCACTGCATGGTTATCGTACATCTGTTCGTACTTCAACTAGGGCAACCCCTTTCTCTTTGGTTTATGGAATGGAGGCGGTACTCCCTATTGAAGTGGAAATTCCATCATTAAGAGTGCTAATAGAAGCAGAATTAGAAGAAACTGAATGGGTCCAAACTCAACTTGATCAGTTGAACCTCATTGAAGGAAAGAGATTAACGGCATTGTGTCATGGCCAACTTTACCAGAAGAGAATGATAAAAGCCTATGCGAAAAAGGTGCGTCCGCGACAGTTCCAAGAAGGAGACCTAGTACTCAAGAAGATTCTTCCCATCCAAAAAGATAATCGAGGAAAATGGACTCCAAACTATGAAGGACCTTATGTTGTAAAAAAGGCTTTCTCGGGAGGAGCTTTAATTCTCACAAATATGGATGGTGCTGATTTTACCACTTCCTGTAAATTCAGATGCTGTCAAAATGTATTATGCTTAAAAAAAACAACAAAAAAAAACAAAAAAAAAGAAAAGTGGCTCGCTAGGCTGAAAACCTGAAAAGGCGATCTAGGCAAAAATTAGAGCGACCTGCTAGGTTGAAAACTCGGAAAGAGCGACCTAGGCAAAAGTTAAGGTCAAAGATGGTTCTTGACACATCTGGAAAAGTGGAGTTGCCTCGAGTCACAAATTGGGGCAGTTTGAATGGAAAGTCTTGTCATAAACCCTCCCGACGCGTGAAAACTGGGTCAACTCATGTTCTCAGAAATAGAAAATGGGGTGTTTAAGGTCTTACACATGGGAAATTAGCACTAATCATCCTAGAGAGCATCGCTGGAAGAGCTGGAAAAATCTACTCCAATATTCTTCTGTAAACCTTTCAATTCTAACCTTTGTGGTACCACATTCCCTATACTGTTCCTTTCCATAATGATAGTTCGTTTTCATTGCAACCCATTGTTGATTCAATATGCATTTATCATGATAGATTTATATTGAGATGTGAAACATGTGATTATATTGCAAAAGCATTCAGTTTTGTTTTAACAATCTTGAAAGGTCATGGGGAATGCGATAAATTTCCTAATAAAAGTATTGATGAAAAATAAAGAATCACCAACAAATCAAGAAGCCAATCGATGAATTTTGTTTACCGTTCGACCCGGATCCTACTATGGGAAGAAGTTCTTAAGGGTGTTGTGGAACCAAGAGTGATTCAACTAAAGCTCTGATGTGTCAATTTTTGTTTACCCAATTTGTCCATGAGAATATCTATAGTAGGACATTCATTGCATCATCATGCATCCGTTACATCATGCATCATACCAGGCATTACATGCACTGTCCTCAAGCTGCATTTTCATTGCATCATCCTACATCCATTGCATCATCGCATCAAGCATCAATTCAGGCATAAAAAAAAGAGCAAAAGCCTTTTTTGTCTTTTAGTAGCTTTTCGTCCCCGCGCCCATCGTTTTTAATTTTCGGTCCCCGTGCCCATCGTCTTTTTAGTTTCCTGGGTCTCCGCACCCATTTGTCTTTTCCTTTCTGGATCCTCGCACCCATCGTTTTAAGTTTCTGTCAAGCTTCGGCGGATACCCGACTCATGTTTTTTCTTTCCAGCTTTTTAAGTTTTCATTGTTCAAGCTTCGACGGCACCCTATCCCGCAAGCTTTTTCCTTTTTTTTTTAGTTTTCTCATCAAGCTTCGACGGCACTCTACCCCGCAAGTTTTTAAGTTTTTCATCAAGCTTCGACGGCACCCTACCCCGCAAGCTTTTAAGTTTTCTCATTGCTTCGACGGCACCCTACCCCGCAAGCTTTTTAAGTTTTCTGTCATGCTTCGATGGGCACTATACCCCGTAAGTTTTTTTTTTTTTTTAAGTTTTCTGTCAAGCTTCGACGGGCACCCTACCCCTCAAGCTTTTTACACTTTTGTCTAGCTTTGACGGATACCCGACTCCGCAAGCTTTTTTGACCTTTGTTTTTGCGTTAATCTGCTTTCTTAAAAAAAAAGAGAAAAAGAAAAAAAAAAGGAAAAGGAAATGAAAATTTTCATGGACAAAATTGAATCAATTCCTTTGCTTCCCATTTATTCTAAATGTAAAGCAAAGAAAGGGCAGTATTGTGATACTCAATTTTGTCCATAAAATTTTTATTTGTGAATTAATAATTGTATTAAATGATGCTTTAGTACAATACACTAAATTCTTTTTTAAAGGTTTTATTTACCTATATCTTATTTTGAATTATAAATATATGTAAATAATAAAAATAAAAAATATTTATAATAATAAAAAAAAGGACTTAACCCATTCATCAACCCACTAACCCACTAATCCATCCACTCATCCACTAATCCACCCACTAACCCACTAATCCATCCATCCACTAATCCACTGATCCACCCACTAACCCACTAATCCATCCACTCATCCATCTACTAACCCACTAATCCATCCATCCATCCACTAATCCACCCACTAACCCACTAATCCATCCACTCAACCACTCCACTCACTCATCCACTAACCCACTAATTTTTTCACTAATCCACTAATCCATCCACTAACCCACTAATCCATCCACTCATCCACTAATCCACCCACTAACCCACTAATCCATCCACTCATCCATCCACTAACCCACTAATCTATCCACTAATCCACTAATCCACCCACTAACCCACTAATCCATCCACTCATCCACTAATCCACCCATTCATCCACTCAACCACTCCACTCACTCATCCACTCAACCATTCCACTCCATTATCACCCCATTATCTTCAACTACTCCTTCACAATTACTCCTCTATATAATCCTCACTCATCTTGAACTTGATTCCCCACATTCTCATCATCTCCACCTTCATCCACCATCATCTCCATACCCAACTCATCATTTTCTCCTTCAAACTCATCACCTTCCATCATCAATACACATACATTCACTTCTCCACTCCAAGCTCTCCAACCTTCAACTTCATTTTCCATAACCTTCACCTCTCATCTTCACTTTCCATTAACAATCCCACACCGCACCAACCACCACACCTACCACCCTCACCATCTTCCTTACCGTACCTTCCACTAGCAACATCACAACCCCAATCATCAACCTCAAACAACCACCATTTTTCATCTTCACCTCCACCACCATATGCCACCATCTATAACTAACAACCATTAAACTTCCATCTTCACCATATCACCATCACCACCTTACTCCATAATCTTCATAATCACCTTCAACTCACCATACTCATTTTCAATACCATTATCCACAAACCTTTAACCACCATAACAACAAATAATCACAAAATACCACCTTACACCACCGACATCGTCGAGTTCTGTGCCGCCCAGATTTGCTCCGCCAACTACCACAGGTTTTTCCGTTCTTGTGAGCATCTTTTCTTTTGGTAAGTTAGAGTTAATCCATTGTTGACAAATTTGATTTTAAAGTTTTAAGTTTCTCTCTTAATTAAAATCAATCAACCCACACTTATTTTCTAAAGAACTACGTGACTTTGAGTTCCTCATTGTACCCGAGGATACGTAGGAGCAGAATTTCTATTCTGTCAAGCCAAAAAAATAAATTTTCATAATTTAATTATTTCTTTTTCTTTCCTTAAAAAAAATAAAACAAAATAAAATAAAATAGTTACAAAGTCTTTTCAAAAAGGGGTAAAATAAATAAATTTGATATTAATAAAATTTGCACAATTGACGTAAGGTACCGTTCTTGGAATGGGCAGTGTAGGGTGCTAACATCTTCCCTACCTGTAATCGACTCCCGAATCCAAATTTTTATTAAAGACCAGTTTTGTCTATTTTAAGGATTTTTCTAATGTTTTTCCTAAATTAAATAAACATTGGTGGCGACTCCATTGATTTTAAAAAATGCGCTAATCTTTTTCGGTCGTCCCATCGCGATTTCGGTTGCGACAGGGATGGGGCTATCTATGTGCTTTGCCCACTTGTTCCATTTGGAAGGTATTATACTGCTCATATTTTAGCTATCTGTCTTCTTGTAATGATCAGAGTTATTCATAATTGTTATTTGGGATTGCTTTTTAATTGTTTAAGTTGCATGATTTCTGTATAGAAATCATTCTGACATAAAATGGAATGATTCATGAAATTCGTTATTCATCAAAACTTTGTTTTTGACTCACGTATTTGCTTGCTTCTTGACAACAAGTGAAGTTATTAATTAAAAGATGCCTAGCAGGTTAAGCCATTCATGAAATAACTATATATTAAGGTTTATCTTTTTCTGATATTTTCCTCGCTTTTTTATTTTCTTTCAACTTTGCATTGAGGTCCAATATCTCATTTTATACCTTGTTAGGTTCTTACATTGTGATTTGTGAAGTTGCTTGGCAGCTTTGGGCCCCAATAATATCCTTCTTTGAACATCTTTCCTTTCTCGTAATAATTTTTTTATATACAGAAAAGAATTACATCTAAAGATGAAATATTTGTCTCCTTTGTAGCCTTTTCTTTAATAAAAGGAAGCATTCTAGCATTGCCATCTTTTGTATGACATGACAATTTCGGTAATCCCTTTGAAAGGAAACCACTAGAGTGAATAATAATAGTTAGTATTGTTGTATAGTATTCTTTGCCCTCTGTTGATGTCTTTGCTGGATGCAACTAATTGTTTTTTATGAATTGATATAATTATTGTAAGGTCCAGAGAGAGCAAAATTAGTATGTAATTACACCGATAGATTTTATTATTTTTGTAATCTTGTACTTTATGTATTTCTTTTACTCATTGCTTAGAACCATGCCATTTGTTGAAGTTAGTCAGATCAGATGATAATATCATAATAATAATTTCTGCTTTTATTATACAATACGTTTTAAATTCCTGGATGTGTCATCTTTGCCTTTATTCACAGTCTGGCTCTCGCAATATTCGACGTTCAACTAGGAAGAGAAGGATTAATGTAAATCTTGAAGGTTACACAGATAGTTCTAGAGCTGAGGATGGAGACTTAATGGTGGGTTTTGTACTCTATTTAATACTCCATTAATGAAGACTTAATGGAGACATATTATGTCGAACCGGTTCAGAACCGGTTCTTAAAACTGGTTTTTAAACCAATTTTTAAACCAGTGTTTAAAATTGGTTTTTAAACCAGTTTTCTAAAACTCAAACCGGTTCAGAACTGATTCTAAACCCAAATCAGTTCTAAACTTAAACCGTTTCAGAACCGGTTCAGAAAATCAAAACTGGTTCGGACCTAGAAGAAAACCAGTTTGGTTTTTGAACCAAACCACTTTACCGGTTCGGTTCGGTTTTCTATGCAGAACCGAACCATGCCCACCCCTACTAGCCAGGGACTCGATAGACTTGGGCTGCTCCTTACTGGTGGTGTATTGGAGTAAGAACCATTGTTTCAAGTTTGACCAATCTACCACAGATCTTCGTGGTAGACCGAAGAACCATTTGAGGGCTTCCTTTTTGAGGGAGAGAAGGAAGACATGACACAACAACTCCATGGATCCACTCTTGGGGGTCCGTGGTTCCGTCATAAGTCTCCAAGTTGGCCGGGAACTTAAAGTTCCTGGGGACGCGATACTCCATCAGCTGGTCTGAGAAGGGGTGTTCCTGGACGCCGCGGTTTAGGTTATTGTTCCCAACATTTGACACTGTGACATCAAGATGAACCCTCTTTTGGTTATTTCCTGTATTATGTCCTTCGTCACGACGGTTTGATCTGGGTTGGTTTTCCTGCATAGCTCGTTGCATGTCCTCCAACCTTTGGTACTGTTCGTTTAGCATAGCCATGTGCTATGTCAGCATGTCCTGGAACTGACGTTGGAACACCTGGGATTGATTCTCGTGCTCAGTGCGAGACACGGGACCGTTGGCCTCACTATTTTGCGTTCCCAGACGCTGATGCACTGGGATTCTGTGTTTTTGGATGTTGGAGTTTCCTCATTGGCCTTGGATTCCAAGTCTGTCCCTTATAGAGACCCTACATGATGGGTTGGGACTCTCATAGGAGATTGAAGTAGAGTGCCCATCCCGCTGGTGGTCTGTGTTGGGTGCCTAGTTTCTCGTAGCAGAGACTTCAACTACAGGTGGCAGGACAAGGTGAGGAAGGTGTTGTGCAGCAAGAACCTGCCTATGGTTAGCAGAAGTTTGTGCAACGTCTCTCCTTGAGTTTTGTCTGGTGTTCACCATGATTGAGTGAGATTAGATGTTTATGGTTCCCACAGACGGCACCAATGTTCTAGTGTAGAAAGAAGGTGCCTGAGTAGACACGTGTACGGTAGTTTTCTCCTTCAATGCTGCTGCTGCCACCGAGAGTCTGGGACAGGGAGGTTGAATACCTGCAAAGAGATTCTAACGCTCAAGTTAGGCAAGACACTAGAAGGGTATACACTGTAAGATTGCAAGTTACCTCGTTAGAATGACATAGCTTGATACTTATAGTACATTTGCAAAGCCCTCAAGCGTCCATCATAGGTGCAAGTACGTTGAGATCGTGGCCTGACGAGAGGTGCTCCCTCCTACGATCGTTCAGGCAGAACCCTGACGGAAGGTTGCTCCCTCCCACGATCGTCCAGACAGATCCCTAGAATATCGATATTGTCATGTTAGTGGCTACCTGCTGTTTGCAGACGGTTATATTCATGCCAGGTTAATCCCTTCAAGTATGATCTTTGACCACAATTCAGAACAATATACATGAAGCATTATTATTATTATTATTGTAAACAAAGGAGCAAAAGCCGAAATGAAAACTACAATGCAACTACACGTTGGAAAGCAACTGAACTATTATCAGCAGCAAGAGGTAAACTAAGAAATTCAAGAATCACGTCATAAAAAATACAATATTGATATTCTTACCGTAAACAGTGCATATATCTCTTTTCATACTCAATCTAATATCATTTATTATATTTACTTTTTCTTATCATTTTCTCTCTTTTAATCACACACTCTTAAAAATGATATGTATAATACATACACCTTTAAAAGAAATGTAGGACCATAATTATTCTAAAAAATAACACCACGAAGCATTATTCTTATGCAATAGGTTTGAAGAAAATTTTATCGTTTGAAATTAGTGATGTCATTATTTCTGTGAAGTATGAACGTGTCAAATATATAATATGATTCAATGTCTGAGTGCTTCACCACACCTTGCGATTTATAGCGAAACTGATTGCAAAATAGGAAATATATAATAATACATTAAGGTTTTAGAATGAATAAAAATGAAAAATGATTTGATTTGAATTGAATTGAATTAATTTGATTTAAAAATCAAATTTTGTGTTTGAAACTTTTTAAAAAAATTGAATTGATTTAGAAATCAAATTTTGTGTTTGAAATTCATTAAAATGAGATCCATGAGATTTTAGAAATTAAATTATTTCTCATTTTTAAACATTTTAAACACAAAATTTAATTAAATTTAATTTACAAATCAAATTATTTCTCATTTTTTTTACATTCCAAACAGACTCTAAAATTACCTTTTGGAGAGATTCCTTTTATATCTAACAACTGCTCATCAACATTTGGACAAATAGAGAATGTTAGGGTAAACCCAAATATTTAAAATCGAGCCGAATTTAAACGTTAGTTAGATAAGCCTCATGCACTAAGAAGAGAATAAGAAAATCAAACATTGAGATGCTCAAGCCTTTCATCGCAAAGTTAGAATTAAAGTTTCTATTTAATTCTTTATGCTTTAAATCTTCTTTTTCCAAATAAATATTGAAAACTTAAAAAATTATTAACTAAAAGAGAAGTTATTATTAACTAAAATAAAAATGTATTTTGTTTGCTCATATTTAATTTGTAAGACAGGATTTGAGACAAAGAGAGAGAATTTGAATCTAGCAAAGCCTTATTAATATATAACTAAAAGCATTACATGATGTTTAGTTTGTAAAATACTATCTAAACTACGAGAATTTGAGCTTACTTTATTGAATTTTTTGTTTTGCAACATAGTTTCATTAATAATCCGGTTATTATAGTTATGAAGATATATTAATATTATTTAAGATAAATTAGACTTAAAAGGATGTGTCATGTATGACTTAATCTTAATCATGTGAGCAAACTCTATCTGTATTGTAGGAGTACGAATCTTACTGGAAGTACTTATGACTAGAGTCGTGTCATTACTTGTGAAAATTATTCTCGCACCTGGAAAAAAAAAAAAAAGCATTGGTGTAGGGCTTATTTTGTTGTGATGCATGATGGTCCCTAGTCAGGTTTGTTATATATATATAGGGCTAAGACCCTTCTCCGATACTATATAATTAATTTTTTTAGTTTTTTAGAGTATTATTTATTTAATAGGTAAAATATTAATTTTTCGATATACAATTAAATATTTAGATAGAAATATCTCTATAACAATATTATTTTTATACATATAAATTTTAAAATTAAATTTAAAATCACATACTTAAAAATTCGAATCCTTTTCATTCAAATCAAGAAATATTAATTATATTACTTAAACAATTAATTTCTCATGAAAATAGTTATGTTCAACGCGGAACTTAAGTACTTAACAATGATATGACAACTATCTCATTTTTTTAAATGGTTAAAAAGGTGATTCTGTTCTTTATTTATTTATTTATTTATTTTTACTTACTCACCTAAATCCTATTCAATCACCTTTTGAGAATTTTCAGACATGTTCCACCAAAAGTTACATTACAATATGGTCAGGTTTGGTAGAAAAATACTTAATAATTCATGTCACATACAATTTTGTGTGTATCATTTTCAACACACATAAGATTAGGATTTACAATAAATTATTCTTTATCTGGTATAATAATAGTGAAATAATCAGTAGGTAGTATTAGAGCATGCTTATCATTAATCTAATCTAGATTTTTTTTGTTAATTAAAACTTTTCTTGGTGATAATTTTTTAAGATAAATTACACTGATCTTTCTTGAAGTTTTGTATAATTATACTTGATACTTCCTTATTTTAAAAATTATACCAACTTATCTTAAAATTTATATTGTCATTACACTAATCTCTTCTTAAAATTTATATTGTCGTTATACTTACCTCTCTTATCCATTTATTTTAAAGAAAGTCGGTATAATAGTACAAACAAAGTGAATGACAGGACTAATTTTACTAAACCTCAAGCGAGTTTTTAGTATAATTTGTCCTAATTTTTGAACACTTGGAAACTTTTCTTAAGTATGACTAGTTATTCACCAAGGCTGTGCCTTGCCTGTTTGGGTGAATGTTTGCATCAAGTTACTTTGACCTTTTATAGTAAAAGGCACCTCCCGACTACATGAACTTTTCAGCCACGCACCTCAGAAACATGAACTTTTCATTTTCTATCAAGTTTCGTTTGCTTCATTGCTTGTCATGTACAAAGATTCCACAAGTATACACAAATTTTTTATTTAAATCTGGTCACTCAAGGATGCCACACTACCAAAAGCAGTGTTTTTTCCACGTGAGATAAGATTACTACATTTTGTTTAATGGCAAAAAGGTGAAGCACTGATGGTTCAAGACTACGTTGGATGATATCAACATACAAGAAAGAAAGGGAAAGAAAGAGATAGAGTTAGAAACAGTTTCAATAAGAATCTGCCTCCGTGAAATGGGATTGGCTAAAAATCAAATGTAGGGATTTTTCTATGGTGCACCTATTTAGTTTGTGGTGTACTATGCATCAGTAATTTGTAGCTGTAGATTCATTAATTTAAAAATTCAACAGTAGAGATGAGAAACATGAAAATGGATATGTAGGTTATTCACTATCTTTTGCCATTCACCACTGCAACAGGAACACCACTGGTCACCACCGCAGCAAGGGTGTCACCACCATGTCGCTTATCACCTCTCTCGTCATCGCTCATCATGGTGGGGTCAGAGAGGTAGAGGGAGGAAGGACGATGGTAGTGTTGGGAGTGAGGAGAAGATGGAATGTGTAAAAAAAAAAAACCTAAAATTAAAAGAAAACCAGCCTACCAGTTATTTTTTAATAAAAAGTTTAGTGCATGGTGCACCAAAATATAATTAGTTGCATCATAGGTCCTCATGTGTAGTGGTAAAGATGAATTTTCCACTTCAGTACTTTTGTCCTAGGATGGTCTGAAAGGCCAAAAGTATATCAAGATGGGTTAATGATTTGGAAATTCCCAAATTGTTGGGATTAACCCAAATTTCTAATTCAAAGATTGTTATTAATAATTTTATATTTTATTGATAGATTTATACCTTGTAATTTATATTTAAATATGAGAAAAATATATGTAATAAATATGAAGAATATGAGAAAGATATTTAAGATATGATTGAGATTTATTATTAATAAAAAAACTAAGAAAGTAATAAAGAGTGTAAAAATGATAGTTACTTGTTAAGTAAGTTCTTGTAAATTATAAATACTTATATTGTGAATTAGTAAAAGTATGATAATGAAGAAGATGAAATTGTAAGTAATGTTATGACAGAAGATTAGTAACTTTGTCCTTAAAAGTTGCATCAATGAAACTTTACAAAATTGCATCGGCAAGAATTTTTGTAATTTTGTCTACAAAAGTTGTAATGAGAGAGGGTTTGTAACTTTATTTGTGTAAAAGTTGCATTTTAATGTTGTTCATAGTGAATTTGTTTTTTTTCATCTATGGATATAAACATGTTAGATCAAATAATATTAAATTTTGTATAATTATTTGTGATGTTTTCCATGATTACTCGTATTTATGCAATTATGTGAGATGGGAATAAGTTACTCTCCCCAA
This sequence comes from Ormosia emarginata, assembly GCA_029884605.1. Taxonomy (NCBI): domain Eukaryota; kingdom Viridiplantae; phylum Streptophyta; class Magnoliopsida; order Fabales; family Fabaceae; genus Ormosia; species Ormosia emarginata. Next base: position 20,776,400 of record JAQQTP010000071.1, on the reverse strand, counting down.
CAATAATCATGTAGTGTCTCTTTTTATAGGTAACTGTGATGATGTGTTTTATTTGTGTTACGTAGATTCAAGCACAAAAAGCTTGCTCAATTATAGGTTTCATTCTTGGTCGCTTCTTTTTTCTTTTGATGATATATATAGCTTTCGTTCTTCTTCCCGTTTTCATTAGTGCATTACGAAACTGGTTGCCTTTCTGTCATCAGTTCCAAGAGAATCATGAGTTCCACATCTAACCAGTTGAGCCCAAGCAGCGGGCTTCTTGCAAACAAACCAATGAATGAGGTTAATGAGCAAGGAGAAAACTTCACAATTGATGGTATGATCAGAGAAAAAGTTAGTCTTGTTCTTGCATAAAAAAAATTAAGATTTGTTTGGTTTTGAGGCAAAACAAAGGAATATTGGAAGTAATGTAGCAAAATATATATTTTTCTTATTCTCCCCTCTATTCTAGTTTCACTTCCACCAAATACATTTTTAGTCTAACTTTTCCAATAAACCTGCCAACTCAATCTTCAAATTGATATCTTTTACTGCTATATCTTTAAAATTCATCTTTGAATGATAGATTCTTAATGGTTGGTTTGAATACTTGACTCACTCCATTCATTTATCAAAATATTTAGAAGAGAAATTAGAAAAAAAAAATTGAAAGTTTCTGTTTTAAAATTAAACAACTAGTTTTCACTCAACCATATAACTTTTTTTAAGGGGTATGAAGGATTTGAATTATGTGAAGCAAAATGAGGTACTTTGTTGGATAACCAATTCTATTCGACCTGAAAAAATGCTTGCTCTTTTCATCTCTTGACAATCACAATAAGCATATATATATATATAACCAAAACAGATTTATTTAAGAAAATTTAAAGTCAGTCTAGTAACACCTCTCTCTTTTTGGAAGCAATTGAATGTGTGATTTTCCATCTCTATACCAATTCTAAAGAGTTAAGACCTTCCTTAAAGAAAAACAGAAAGACAGAGAAAACTTTTAAAGTATAAATTATACGGTCATCTTAAGAGTTTCTATATTTATAATAAAATTATATTATGCTTCAGTAAAAGTAAGCCTAAGTTCGAATCCTATTATATTTGAATGTTTTTTTACCCTCTTGGTTTACTTTTGTGCCTATCAATTAAAGCTTGATTCTGACGAATTTTATTCAATTTTTTTTTCTCAATTCTGAGTATCCACTTCCTTTATTTCTAGTGTAATATATAAAACCAACTGAAGTAAGAATTCTGCAGGAAACACGACATTTGAGATGAACTATGGACGTTGGTTGGAAGAACATCACAGACTTATTTCCGAGATACGGAGTGCTTTAAATGATCATAATTATCATATTATTGATGACAAGCTACGGTTACTTATAGACATAATCATGAAGCACTATTTTGAACTGTTCGAGATGAAAACAAGTGCTGCAAAAGTAGATGTCTTCAATATTGGTTCTGCTATTTGGTGCAGAACAGCTGAGCGCGATTTGTGGTTCATTGGAGGCTTTCGCCCTTCTGAGCTTTTACAGGTGATGCTTGTTTCACTTAAAGTGCGTTTAATCAGTAGGATAGAAAATGAGCCAAAAAAATGAGATATAATACTGTGTCCAAATATCTTATTACCACACATGTGGTTAGTTGATAATTAGTTTAGTTAGGTAGTAATTAGTTACACAGATATGTGATTAGTTAATAGTTAGTTACTATTTCTAATCTATATAAGCCATGTATTAGGCTTGTATCACACATTCAGTAAAATTCAGCTTTTGAGTTTCTCTTTTTTTCTCAATTCTCTCTTGGCTCTTGCCATGTTTCACAACATATCTTGTTGATTTTCACTCCTCCATTTTGGACTTCACATTCTCATGCAAATGGTTCTTTTTTAAGTGTAAAATCATTGGATAATTAAAATCAATCACTTAACTGATCTATTGTCACTCCCTCGTTAATTTCCTCCTATTCCAATTTCTGAACTTGATTTTTTAGGATAAAACCATTACTTAATTACACTGTAAAAAGGATATATGTATAATTTCTTCAGGCAGGTCATTAGAATTTATCAAATAAATGAAATAATTTGACTTTTTATTCGAGAAATTTACTACAAATATGTTCCCTAAGTATATATGTTCTTTGGATACAGGTTATTCTGCCTCAACTTCAACATTTGTGTTCCCAGCAACAACTTCTTGATATTCTTAATTTTCGACAGTCATGTGTACAAGCAGAAGATGCTCTTGCACAAGGCATGGAAAAACTCCATGAAATCCATGCTAAAGCAACAGCAGCAGGTGACAAAGGATTTCAAGTGACGTATGTCTCTCAACTAGTGAGCTTTCTAAAGCAGGTAATGCATGCATTTCTTGAAGCCTATTGTCTACTATGTTAAGGTTTATGGCCTAAAAGTCATATGTGTAACGTTCTAATTTAATTTTATAGATTTAAATAATACTTTAGTATGTTTCTAAAATCGTTAAAGGTATTTTATTACACAGTGCACAATCATTAGTAATATTTTATATCAAAAGGGGTAGACTCTTTAAAAGTTAATAGTTAGTACATACATTTCATAATTTTAAGTAGTACTTCTAAAACTAATTAACACTTACTATCACAAAAAGTTAGGCTCACTTAGGCCTAAATATGGTGCTAAAAAAACTTGAAGTACCATGAAGTGTTATATTTATACATATTTACAAGTCTACTAATTAAATATCAGTATTATTAAGCAAACTTCTCTCAGCGAGAAAGAGAAAACATAGTCTCCCAATTCTAATCTTTGTACTTCTTCAACATGAAAATCAACTATGAACCTCAGGATTGATATTTTTTAAAATATTACGTTAAATAAGTGAGATATAATTCAATAGAGATAAGAAAAACAATAATATTTTTTTTAACTAATGATATTCCAATCATCATGTGTATGAAAAATGGTTTTATTATTTCCTTTTTTCTCAATTTTCCATCAAGCTATAATATAAAATTCATAAGTCTTTCTTAAGTAAAAAAAATTAGCATTAGTATTAAACAATCATAAATTTAAAAGAACTGTGCATCTTTCCTGAAAACTCATAAAAATTATCTCATCCCCTTTTAATTCTTAAACCATCATTTTAGGACTTTAATCCTAAATTAGGCTTTCTCTTGATTACTCATGTGCATATCATATTGTATGAACTCATATATACTCAGGTTGTCCCCTAAGAATTTTCTCCTCATGACCATAAGTTTGCACATAGATAATAATACAGTACATAGGGATATTACGTCTGTTTTGTCCTTCCTTCATATGAGAATTTTGTTTCCAGTAAAATTATAAAAATAACACTAACTATAATTCAAAACTTAAAAAATATCTCCATGAAGATTTGCATTTAAACCACAAATTGAAAAAGAAAATAAAATCAAAAAGAAACATATATATATATATATATATATATATATATATATATATATATATATATAAAATCTACTCAACCAAGAGATATTCCAAACATACATCTCGATTCCAAACATCAAAAGAAAATGATTATTACTTACTTAGAATCAAATTTAAGCCTCATTGCAAAAGAATATTATAACCAAAAGAAAGCATTTTCAGAAGAGAAAGAGAAAATCAACAATCTAACAGTCCAACGAAAAAGAGAAAGACTTGATCAAGAACATTCAGAATATCAAATATTAAAATAAGAAAAGAAAGACCACAGTCCAACGAAATATCAAAAAAAGACTTGGTCAATAACATTTCAAAATATCAAATATTAAAATAAGAAAAGAAAGATCAACAGTCCAAATTCGTCAAGTTTCAGTAGGGGTGTCAAAATGGGTCAAGCCCGATGGGCCGACTCGAATAGCCCGACAAAATGGATGGGTTGTGCTAACAAAATACTAGTCCGAATGGGCTAAGTCCGAATGAGCCAGGTCAGCCCGCTCTTTTAACATTACATAAGGCTAAATGAGCTGGACTGAGGTAGTAAAATATCAGTTCGAAACTTACATGCCCCGAATGGGCTGACCCGAAAATGGCCCGACCTCGAATGGACTGGACCGATCCGTTTTGATACCCCTAAGTTTCAGTCACCAATCAAACTCACCTTCTGATATCAAAACTGAAAATAGAAGAAAAGAGAGAAGGTTAAGATAGATGTTTATAAGGAAAAATTGCAAGAATCGTAACAAGAGACTCAAAATTTCAAGATTATAACAATGAAGGAAGAAAAAAAAAAGTAAGGTTTTTCATCTCTCTACGTACCTGGGTTGAAGTTTTTGCAGAAAGTTTTTACCAGTTACTTTTAGTCTCAAGTTTTTAAAAGAAAGTTTGAAGGAGTTTCTGGTTGCATGAATTCGTGCTTTCTACTAGAGAGTTTAGTAATAGAAAAATTATTTATAGGCCCTAAAGTGTCACATGAGTCAACAAGAAAATCTTCTCCTATATTAGATTAGATTTTGGAGATCATTCTGAGCTTTTCATGTACTCCATCTTATTATTTTATTAGTCATCCTTTTCTTGTGGATATTCTCTCCTCATCTTCTCACGACTCTTTAATTCATCATTTTTTTAATAATAATATCTCATGCATTAATTATGCAGTAGAGAATCTTATCTAATTTAATCTTTTACATTATTTCAATTCTTTTTTATATTATTATTTTATATATATTTTTAAGTATGTATGTATACATTATTATCATACTTAGTCTATATGAGATATTTATTTTCTTACTTAATATCTTATTTTGAAATATTTTACTTAGATATTTTTATGTACTTATTATTATTATTATTATTATTATTATTATTATTATTATTATTATTTCTAGGTATGTTACAATATGAGCCCAGTCTTAAAAAGTTAGAGATTTTATTAGGGACTCATGTTTTACTTGTTTTACTTATTGTGGATTTACTGCTGCGTGCTGTCTTGTGCATATTCTGTTAGCAGCTATTGCGCATACCCTTCACAAATGGAGCTTGTAAATATTTGAAGTAATGAATGAATATAATCTGAATACTACTCAGGACTTAGGTTGATTTTCCACTTTCTTAGGTTTATACTGCATACATAAGAATATTAAACACTTGTTAAAGCACCGTAATTCTTTCAAAATGTGGGATATACTTAATATTTATGGGCTTAGTTTGATAATTCTTGATCTGCTTTTAGGAAGTAGTTGTAAGAAGCTACTTTTACAAGTTACTTTTATGAACAACTGTAACATATTGCGTTTCTTTTTTGATACATAAATAGTGTGTGTGGTAAGTATGTACCAAAAGCTAGCTTTTAGAAATAATTTGGTGTGCTGATACTTTATTATGTTAATCTGGTTCCTTGTTACAACAGGCTGATCATCTTCGCCAGGAATTCTTGCATCAATTTTCTCGTCTCCTTACAATTTCTCAGCATAACCTGCAGCTTTGGAGCTCACTTTGAGCGTTCTCAAGATAAGTGAACGATACTATAATATCAATAAACAGCGAATCAATGAATCCAATTCAGGATCAATGCCTATCCTTTGCTTAGGTTAATATATTTGTAGGAGTAAATAATTAAATTAGTTCATGAAAGACACAACATCAGATATTAGTTTGTGAATGATAGAAAAAACTCTCAAGATCCCTAAATGAATATTATGTCGTTTAAATTAATCCTTAAATGTCCACACATTAACTGGTGTAGTGACTAATTTAAATAATGAAATATACATTCAAGGAACCTCAAAAGTAATTTTCATCATCCAAAGACCCGATGCTGTATATTTCATGAACTAATTTGACCATTTACTCTATTTGTAATTTATACCAATTTTATGGTTTCCTATCATTTTGACATTATCTCAAGGAAGTGTAGTGTAGTAGTGTAATTTACTATATACATTAAAAAAAAGTAGTTAAATGATGTACCATATATACATAGACCACCCTTATAGAAAGGTATGTCTTCTACTTTATTCTTCAACTTCTCCATATCTTATATAGACTAATTTAAACATTGGAATGCATTTTGTAAGTATCCACTATAAGGTAGTGTAGTGTAATTTTTCTTAATTTCACAGCCCGACTAAACAAGCTACTGATATTTTCTCTTCATTTCTTGTCCATAATTTTTTTTATTAATTTATTCATATATTTCTCAAATGAACTAACTAAAAAATAGAAAGTTATAAAAAATTATAAGAAATATTATTTACAAATAAAAACATATTTACGCTCATGGCCAATATAATTTCTCATAAGTATTGGAAAATCAATCAATTAATCAATATAATCAATTAATCAATTTAATATATAAAAGAAAAATATATAGCTTAAAATTCTATTATGTGTCATTCCAGTCAATTAGTAAATACATTAATTTTTTAACATTTGACAACTACATTAACAAATTTTTTGCCATATGTCATATAATATGACAACTTAAAAGGAATATTAATATGTGTTAAATAAATTTGTTACATGTACAAAAATGTTACAATGAATTCAAAGAAATAGAAAAATGCTATATGTTACAGAAATTAGTAGAAGAAAGTAAATAATTTTTTTTAAAAAATGTTATCTACTACGGAAATTGTCAAAACAAATTAAACAAAAAATGACTCTCTATTCACAAAAAAAAAATTGGCAGACTACTTCAAAAAAATAAAAACATGAAAGAATAAATAAGAAAAAAAAAGTTTCAATAGCAAAAGAGAGAGGCAAAAGAAGCTTTTGGATTTTTTGTTCAAATGCACCTGATCTGTCGATTATCTCTATATCTTGAGTGTCTTATATTTGATCTAATTGGACTTCATATGTGTTTAATTATTAACTTTTAGCTAAGTTTCTGGATATGAAGATTAATCAGATCTTTATTGTGAAACTATACTTAAGTGTGTTTATAAGCACTCATAATTGCATTGTATTTTTCAAGAGATCAATATCACCCCTAGAAGCAAAAAAAGAGAGAGGAATTTAAAGAAAGTAAGTGACACGGGTTGGGCGGTGTCCTTCTCTGGATTTTCAACATGGACCTGACTAACAATACGGCTCGTGTCATATGACACGGGGTAGGTCGTGTACATCTCTGTCTTAGCAAGAGGATCCAATTTTGAGCATTGACCATCAACATGGCCCGTGTCACATGACACGGGGTAGGTCGTGTTTCTCTCTGACTTGCAAAACACTTGAATTTGTGTTACCAGAACCTGACACAGGGTAGGCCGTGTCAAATGACACGGCCCGTGTCATCGCATCAAAACATTAGATACGAATTCTAATGATGTGTTAGGTATCCAAAAATATAAATAGGGTTGCCTAAGGTCCTAAAAAGGGGGTTTGGACTTGGAAACTGCCAAGAGGCTAAGGAGAAGACCAAGAAGAAGGGAGAAGGAGATTGGATCGAAGATTGGAGTCTCAGGTTCGAGCAATTGGAGATCAATCATCCTCAACCTTTGGAAACTAGTTTGATCTTTAGTTTTCTTCTGCACTTCTATTCTTGACAATGTTTTTCTTCTTCTATTCTTTTGGTTTTGAATTTGCCATGTGTGACTAGTTTTCTTATATGGTTAAGGGAAGTTAAAACCCTAGTTTTGATTATGTGATTCTTGCATATTTCCTTATATCAATACAATTGTGTTTTTATTCATATGTTTCTGTTCTTAATTTAGTATAAAGGTTTTTATACTCTTTGCCAATTTCAAAAGTGGTAAAACTAGGATTGCTATCTTGTGATTGCGGTGGTAGGACTAGTGAGGCATATGATCTAAGTAATTTAATCCCGGTATGAGATTGGATCTTAGTGTGATTGATTTTCTAAATCTTAATGCAATCAATAAGTAGGTGTAAGAGCGGTTGCTTTATAAATAACTATTGATTAGGGATTAATTTGAGCGGTTGCTGAATTAACCAAAACTTAAGGAAAACAGAGAATTAATCTCACAATCACATAAAAATATAATTGATCATGTTGGTATAAAGGATATGTGGGCTAGCATAATCATATAAATCTAGTAGTGGATTTCATTTCTTAACCATTGTCTTTTAATTGATTTTCCAAATTATATTTACTGTTTTTGTTTTGGATTCAATTTCTGTTTTTAATTTCAACAAACAAAACACCCGTTTTATTGTTTACTATTTTTGAGTGTTTAAATTAGGATTCAATTTATAGTGTTAATTGAATTAGTTCTCTGTAGATCGACCCTTGCTAACTACAACTGGTTGCAAGGTTTTTATTTTTGGTCGAACTTGGCAACCGATTTTCATTCTAAATTTTAATAACAATCCACACCACACCAAATTTTGGCATGTTTCTTGGGAACTAATTATCCAATTGTGCTATTAATTTGTTTCCTATTTTTTACTCTGTTTTTTTTTTTATTTTTAATTTTTAATTTATTGTTTCTAAGTGTCTTGTAGGTGTTAATGTCCTTCAATCATTGGTGACGCGATTAATGGATATGGAGAAAGCACCAATACATGCTTGTGGGATTTGCTTATCACCCGGACATATCACTTATATGTGTCCCACTTTCCTAGTTGACACAAATGTAGAGGAAAAAGAAGTAAGAGGATATTATGAACCTTCCAACAACTACAACTCCTACTCCTACTCCAACACATATAATCCGGGGTGGTGGGATCATCTTAACTTGAGCTATGGAATACAGCCCCAAAATCAATTTCCAGCTTATGGACATCTAGGATTTCAGCAGAGGCAAGCACCTTTCCCCCCAAGACCACAACAAGCTCAAGCACCAAGGCAACCTGAACCTTCAATGGAGGAGCTAATGAGGCAAATGGCCACTAACAACATTCAGTTTCAAGAAGAAACAAAGGCCTCAGTTAACAACCTGCAAAACTTAATAGGGCAGTTAACCACATAATTAAGCAAGGTGCAAAGCTTATTTTCTGAAGAACTTCCCTCACCACCAGAAGTAAATATGGAGGAAAATGCTAGTGATATCACATCGCTAAGTGATAAGTTGTTAGGTGAACCTACTTCTCCTCCACAAGCCACTGAAGAGAAAGACCAAGAGACTAAAAAGGTAAATGAGGAAGGGCAAAACTTTAAGGCCCCCAAGGTAAGTATTCTTGAACCCCTTCCTATTGTAGTGGAGGAAAGTTATAATGAGTTGTGTGATGAATTTCTTGATTTTATTGGTTTCAATAATTTTATTCATTGTCACTCATGTACTGATTGTGATGGTGTTATGACTTGTGCTATTTGCGCTGAGATTTCTGCATACTTGAGAGCTGATGATCCTATTCATGCAGCAAATAATAATATTGAAGGATCTATCAATAATGACCATGACATAGTTGCAGAATCTAAGACACAAAGGGAGATGGAGCAGAAGTCGTTATCCGAACATTGGAAGTATGCATACTCAGTGGATGATAAACAACTTTCTGTGTTCGTGACCAAGAACCTCCTTGCTGAACAGGAGGAGAGCTTGCTACAAATTCCGAGGGGGCATCAGAAAGCTTGGGATCCAAGTGATAGCGCTTTAGTGAATTCCAAAGAAATTAAGGAGAACCAATGGGACCCCAACAGTGAAAACTCTCATGCTACTTCAAGTTTAACTTGGTCATTACACTTCAAGATATGGGACCCTGGTGACTGTTCTCATGATGTTTCAAACAGTAGAGACCTCCTTATTTGATAAGGATATTTCTTCTCTCTTTCTTTTATTTTACTTGTCCTGAATTAATTGCTGATTATTTTCTTTTGAGCTTTACATTGAGGACAATGTAGAATTTAAGTGTGGGGGAGGAGTTTACATTTTATTTTCTGTTTTAATTTTTATTTGATTAAAAAAATGTATTTTTGATTAAATTCCAATGATGTTTTGAGATTTGTGAAGTTTGAGTTTGAAGCAAGTGAAATTCAGGGTTATGATTTACAAATTTCTTCTTCTGTCTTGAATTTGACATGCTTGGCTTTGGATGTTTGATTGGTGGATTGAGATTGATAGATGCATACCTTGTGAGATTTTGAGCCTATTGATGGATGAATTTAACATTTATGCCATTCTCCTTTTTCTTGTGTGATTTTCACTCATGTCATTTGATCACTTTAGAACTTGCTTTGATTCTTTTTGAGGCTACATTTTCACTTGCATGCATAAACATGATTGAGGCCTTCTTTCTTTTTTCTTGAGTAACTACTTTGGCCAAATAGCTAACCTTGCATTATTTTCCTTTGATTAACCCCTTGAGCCTATTGCCTATTCTTTGTCTAAGTTCACTATATGCCTTATGTGAAAAATCATGATTTTACCTTACCTTAGGGAATGGGAGAATATTGGTTCATTTTCATTGGAGGAGCTCTTTTACTTGTGGGCAATGTATAGTACAAGTGTGGGGGTTGTGTTCTTGATGTACAATATGCAAAGTGTTGGTTGAGAAAAAAATGCAAAGAAAAAGAATCAATGCAAGAAAGGTTGTAAAAGGAAAGAAAGAAAAAGGAAAGGAATATGTGAAGAGAATGTGTATTATATAGAATTGGGGAAAAAATTTCATGCTTGTTATTTGTCATTTAAGTTCCTCCCCAATATTCTTTTATTCTCTTTGGTATTTATCTTGCCATATCCATATTATTTCCTTCCCTTACCTTGGCCCCATTACAACCTTGAATAAAGTCCTCTTGATTTGTGTGTGCATATGTTTGAGTAGTGGAGAAGTAGAAGATAAGCAAGCTTATGGTAGTGCATTTTTCATGGGCTGAATTGAGTGAGATACTTACCTTGTAAACACTTGAGAGATTGAGAGTACATCTTGTGAGAATCTATCATTCTTGATTCATGCTTTTCAAATTGAAGATACCTTGCTTGTTGGTTTGAGATGTGAAGATTTGCTATCTTTTGAATGTTTTGACCCCTTGAATCTTTTCTTGCTCTTCTTGCTTACGATCTTTTACCTTTCTTGAATATCATTGGAAATTGAATTTTTTTTAAGCTTTTAAATTTGTTTTGTTTTTCTGTGTTCCCTAGTTCGGTCTTATGTTTTGCCCAGAAGTGCAAAAGGCTAAGTGTGGGGGTATTTGATCTGTCGATTATCTCTATATCTTAAGTGTCTTATATTTGATCTAATTGGACTTCATATGTGTTTAATTGTTAACTTTTAGCTAAGTTTCTGGATATGAAGTTTAATCGGATCTTTATTGTGAAACTATGCTTAAGTGTATTTATAAGTACTCATAATTGCACTGTGTTTTTCAGGAGATCAATATCACCCCTAGAAGCAAAGAAAGAGAGAGGAATTTAAAGAAAGTAAGTGACACGGCCCATGTCACATGACACGGGTTGGGTCGTGTCCTTCTCTGGATTTTCAACATGGACCTGACCAACAACACGGCCCGTGTCATATGACACGGGGTAGGCCGTGTACATCTCTGTCTTCACAAGAGGATCCAATTTTGAGCATTGACCATCAACACGGCCCGTGTCACATGACACGGGGTGGGCCGTGTTTCTCTCTGACTTGCAAAACACTTGAATTTGTGTTACCAGAACCTGACACGGGGTAGGTCGTGTCAAATGACACGGCCCGTGTCATCGCATCAGAACATTAGATACGAATTCTAATGATGTGTTAGGTATCCAAAAATATAAATAGGGTTGCCTAAGGTCCTAAAAAGGGGGTCTGGACTGGGAAACTGCCAAGAGGCTAAGGAGAAGACCAAGAATAAAGGAGAAGGAGATTGGATCGAAGATTGGAGTCTCAGGTTCGAGCAATTGGAGATTAATCATCCCCAACCTTTGGAAACTAGTTTGATCTTTAGTTTTCTTCTGCACTTCTATTCTTGACAATATTTTTTTTCTTCTATTCTTTTGGTTTTGAATTTGTCATGTGTGGCTAGTTTTCTTATATGGTTAAGGGAAGATGAAACCCTAGTTTTGATTATGTGATTCTTGCATATTTCCTTATATTAATACAATTGTGTTTTTATTCATATGTTTCTGTTCTTAATTTAGTATAAAAGTTTTTATACTCTTTGCCAATTTCAAAAGTGGTAAAACTAAGATTGCTATCTTGTGATTGCGGTGGTAGGACTAGTGAGGCATATGATCTAAGTAATTTAATCCCGGTGTGAGATTGGATCTTAGTGTGATTGGTTTTCTAAATCTTAATGCAATCAATAAGTAGGTGTAAGAGCAGTTGCTTTACAAATAACTATTGATTAGGGATTGCTTTGAGCGGTTGCTGAATTAACCAAAACTTAAGGAAAACAAAGAATTAATCTCACAATCACATAAAAATATAATTGATCATGTTGGTATAAAGGATATGTGGGCTAGCATAATCATATAAATCTAGTGGTGGATTCCATCTCTTAACCATTGTCTTTTAATTGATTTTCCAAATTATATTTACTGTTTTTGTTTTGGATTCAATTTCTGTTTTTAATTTCAACAAACAAAACCCCCGTTTTATTGTTTACTATTTTTGAGTGTTTAAATTAGGATTCAATTTATAGTGTTAATTGAATTAATTCTCTGTGGATCGATCCTTGCTAACTACAACTGGTTGCAAGGTTTTTATTTTTAGTGAAACTTGGCAACTGATTTTCATTCTAAATTTTAATCACAATCCACACCACACCAGCACCATATTTTCAAATTTTCACTTATATGTCACCGTGTAATATATATGAACCCATTTCATCTTTCAAGAACAAAAATATAAAGACAAAAAAACTAAGAGCAACAAAATCATAAATTAGAAACTAAGCGGAATGTTTATCTCTCAAAACAAAGACTTAGATACAGAAAAATACAAAAAAAAAAAAAACATAGAGATAGATAAGAGATAGTGGCTCTGCAAGGAGGTTGGTTTGACTGCTACATGACAATGGCTGGTCGTCATTGTCCGATGCAGTGGATTTGGTTTGTGGTTGGCTGGCTGCCTCTGCCTGGTTGTGAGGCAGTGTCGAAGTCGTGGTTGTCCATCCAGTCAAGTGGTGGCTTCATGGTTGTCACAAGGAGTGGTGATCTTTAGGCAAAGGAAAAGAGAGTTCGTGGTTCATGAAAGAATGAATTCACCAAAATGGCTCTAAGTGCTACATTTAGAAAAAAAAAAGTTTAAATTAAGGTGTAATAGTGATAACCAAAAAATCTTTAAAAAAAACACTTAATGCTTTAAAGTGCAATAATGGTCATTATTGTTAATTGCTAGAGAAAATTTTTTTGGTGCTAATATTTTCTTCCTGAAGCTTATTAACAATGTGTTAGAGAATTTGCTAGAAGTTGAATTATTAGAAACCAAATTATTGGGCGTAATTATTTTAATAAATTAATACAATAAATTCAAAATTTAAATATTTATTAGCATGTTTTTATTGAAATAAATCTCATTTCATTACTTTAATATTTTTAGCCCAAATAAGACTTTTGATTATTTGTCTCCATAATTAACATATTAGGCATTAATTAACGTAATATGTGCAATTTACATATTACAATTGTTATTTTAATTAACTATTGGCTAATTTAAAATAAATTTACTCATTATTAATTAGAATGAATTTGATTTTGATTGAGATAAAATATAAATAAATAATACAAGCAAGTCAAATATTTTTTATAAATAACTCCTATAATAATAAAATAAAATATCATTAAATTATTAATGATATGTTCAATTATAAATTTTTTTTCAAAAAAAATAAAAATCCTATAGAAAATATGCTAATTGAAAAGCCAAAAGGAAAAAAAACCTTAATACTTTAAGAAGTAATAATGGTTATTATTGCTATTTGCTAGATAAATATTTTCTTGGTGTCAAAATTTTCATCGTGAAGCTCATTAACAATGAGCTAGAAAAATTGCTAGAAGTTGAATTATCGAGTGTAATTATTATAATAAATTAATGTAATAAATTCAAAATTTAAATATTTATTAGCATATTTTTATAGACATAAATTTAATTTTCCTTAATTAAGTACTCATGATCTCGAATAAGACTTTTGATTGTTGGTCTCTATAACTAATGTATCAGAGATTAATTAACGTATTATGAGCTATTTAAATATTACAATTTTTATTTAAATTAATTATTAATTATTGGTTTAATGTAAAATAAATTTAAAAGTTATTAATTAGAATCAATTTGATTTTGATTGAGATAAAATTTGAATGAATCATACACAGTTAACAATGTTATCAATTTAATAATAAAGAATATTCTACAAAAATAGGAAGATTTTTTTCAATCTTAAATTGTTCAATCCTAAAAATTACTCATAATCAATGCAAAAGTATGAAATATAATTTATTTTAATCATCAAATGCTAATAAGTAATAAGTAATAATGTATATGATCTTGAACATGAAACACTAAGATGATTTAAATAAAGAATTGACTTTTCCTAATTTTACTTGAAATTAGGTATTGTCCTACAAATGACACAAGTATTAAACGAAGATGAGAAACAAGTATTATATTAATTTTATAAACATGTGAATTGCTTATTTAAGAGAACATTGAATCACACTGTTATTGTTTTCATATTGGTTAGTTTCTCTACCAGCAATTTGTTTTCCTGGATGGTGTTTTGGTAAATAAAGTTAGAACATAATACTCTATTATCTTATTCATTTATTTAATGAAACATCTACCTCTTGGTATATTTGTTAATGGTAAATTCATGTAATGTTTTTATTTACATTTCTATAAGAAATTGCTTGTCGATTTTCTCTAAATTGATTTTACTTTATATTTAAATTAAAATCATGTAATTTTAATTCAAGTATGATATATGGATTTTTTTAAGTTATTATTATTTTATGTATATATTTATTTATTTTTATTTGAAATTGAATTTAAAAAATATTTTTGTGCATAATAAACTTATCTTTTATTTACAATTTAATCTATAATTATTAAAAAGCATTTCAATGAAATTAAGTTTTATTTTATTATATTTATATTATCTCATAATATTTTACTTTTAATATTACTTCGTGCATTGCACATGTGCAAACTCCACTTGTATACGAAATATTTAGTTCAAATTTAAAGAATAGGAATTTACTTGATCACAACAAATAGTAAATTTTAGGCTTTCTATTTTTTTTTTCCGATTGGTGGAGATTAAATTTCTAATATTATAATCACTTCAATTTTTAAAAGATTTAGATGGGTGTTAATTGAACTATAAAGATCATTTCTTGTATTTTTTTACTCCCTCCATCTATTTTTATTTGTTCCTTAAGGTTATTGTACAAAAATTAAGAAAATTATTAAACTTATTAATTATAAGAAAAATTAATTTAATTGATTAAATTCTTTATTGAAATGATTAAAATATTATTATCACTCAACTAATCTTTTCTATCACCTATTAATACCAAGAGTAAAGTTAAAAAAAAAAAAGATTAATGACTCATTGACTTTCTAAATACAGAGATAATTTTAAATAATAATATTTTTAAATAAACAAATAAAAGTGAAATAAAGAGTATATTATAATCAAAACACGATTTTTTTAGCTTTCTTTGAGTATTTTTTTTATTTTAAAAAAGGACCTCCCAGTACCTAAAGCTTTAATGTATCGAAAAAATATATAATAAGTAAAGGAATTATGAGATGTAGCTGAATGACTAATCTAAGGGTATATTTGGATTAGTTATAAAAAAATTCAATAATAGATTATATATATAATCAATTTTTTTATAATTAATTATAATAAATTCAATTTTATGTTTGAATATATTTATTAAAAAATGATTTTAAGATAGTATTTTTCAATTAAATTGTCTAAAAAAACTTGTAATTTACTAAAAAGGATATAAAATTATTTGTTTAGATTAAATAATATTTGATATTTTATTTTAGTAACATATAATGCTAGGTGAAACGGACAAAGTATTGTGGATTCAAAATAATAAGAGAACTTATAATTGATAATGTTGAAAATGGAGCTTATGAAAGAAAATTTTTTTACCGTAAAATATTATTTTAAAAAGCTTTTTATCACTTTTAATGAATTTTACTCAAACATCTCACTTTTATCTCAAAACATTTTTATAAAAAAAAAAAAACTATTTTAGAAATAATTAATCATTCTACACACTAACTTTCATGTAAGTTACAGCCTTAAACAAGAAAGGATGAGTTGAGGCGTAGAAATAAGAAAAATATTTTATTTTTTTATTTAATTTTTTTATTAATTTTTTTAATTATTAAATATTTTTTATATTTTTAAAATATTAAATATATTTATTTTTTTATTTAATATTTTTTATTTAATATTAAAATAATTATTATAAAAAATATAACATTAGCCTTCAAATAAATATTGCAAGGGACGTTACAGCAAGAGTTCCGTGTCTTTTTGCTTTTGGGGCCTTACAGCAAGAGTGATTTTGTAAATTCATAAATTGGGGAATAGTCCAATTATTTGTTGAATAGACATCTATAGGATGTGACGATGAATGAGATGATAAATAATAATTTAAATTATTTATGTAATAAATTAAAATTAAAATTTGTTAGATATTATATAAAGATTATTATTTATGTTAGAAGTATTTATTATTTTTTTAGATATATTTTTTAACATAAATAAAAAATATAATAATCAATAAAATTATAAATAATAATTTTTATTAATTATGTGATTATTTTATTCTATTTTTATAATTTAACTTAATTAAAATTTATTATATCTAATATATCATGAAAATCACAATTTATTTTAAAATGTTTGCCATTTAATAATATCACATTTAAAAAAAAGTTTTTGATTGAGAAAATGTAAGCTAAAAGTACCACGTTGGAATTTAGTGTGTGTTTGATTCAGTTGTGAAAACTTTAATTATTTTAATAATTGATTATAATCGATTATTGTATAAAAGTTTTTATTATAATCGATTATAATCGATTTATTTTTATGTTTGGATATGTTAATTGAAAAGTGATTTTAAATTAATCTATTTCGTTTAGTTGATATAAAAAAATTATTTTTATACATTAAATTACTAAAATATGTATAGAATGATTAAAAAAATTATTTGATTAAGACAAAATAATATTTACATATCAAAATATAATAAATAATCTATAAACTAATCATAAACTTCAATCTTCAATATTATAAAAATTAACTTAATTTTTTTTTATTTTATATTAAATTTTATGTAAAAATTAAAGTTAATTTTATTAAATATAATTAAATATTGTTAAAATAATTTTTTTTAAAAAATTAATCTAAACTAATTTAATCTGAAATAAACATAGACTTAGCGGAGACTGGTTAGCGTTTGAACCTTGTGGGAGTGGCCAGGCCGGCACTGTCTCAAAAGGCCACGCCCCACTCCAATTTCCAAGCTGTCTCCGGTGTTCCACCCTTGGATTTTCAGAATCTTGTTGTCACTGTGACTGTCCACCAAAAATCTTCCAATATCGTATACCAAATTTTAAAACCCATCATTCTTTCTTTGTTCCTTCAAATTTAAAAAAGATACTTCTTAAAAAGAAAGAATATAGATAATATATACAATTTTTTTAAAAAATATATGATAAAATAAAAAAAAATAAAAAAATAAAAATATTAAATAAAATATAAAAAATATATATATATACTATTTAAGATAAAAATATGAACATTGTTTAAATTTTCACCTTTTAAAAAGTTTCCAACTGTCTTTCAAAACTCTGCTAGTTTCTCTCTCATCCAGTTAGAGAACTCTGTCAACTTTACTCAATCACTGACACACATTTGCTAAAAAGATTTAAACTTTTGGTTCCTATAACCCCAAAAATTCAATCTTTTCCTTTCCACCCCATAATATATCATTTGCCATTGGTTTCCATAGTCTTTTTGAGGGTCTTGGTTTGAAGGTTCCAATTATCACAGCCAATGGTGGTGAAGATGATGAGATGGCCTCCATGGCCACCACTCTCTTCCAAGAAGTTTGAAGCAGTTGTCTTTGTCCACAGGCTTCAAGGGTATAGTTTGGTGAAGCCTGAGGAGGAGGTGAGGTCCTTGGTGGTTGAAATCAAGTGGAAGGGTCAGAAAGGTGTGGCCTTGAGTTCCCTAAGGCGCTCCATGAAGAGAAATTTCACCAGAGAAGTGGGTCTCAGTGATGCAGGGGTGGTTGAATGGAACCAGGAGTTTAGAAATGTGTGCACCCTTACTGGGTATAAGGAGAACGTGTTTTATCCATGGGAAGTTTTGTTCAGAGTCTCCAATGTGAGCCTCTGATAAATTTATAGTATATGCACTTTATTTTCTTATCTTCTATTATGAATTTTCATTTATAATATTAGTTCACTGTTTTGTTGTTGCACTTACACATTGGACTTTAAACTGGCCATGGATATTGAAATTTCTTAATCATATTCCTTTTTTTAAATATATTTTGCCCTTTAAAATCAGTATTCTATCATGGCCTTTTGTTTCTTGTTCTTCTTTGGGTTTCTTTAGGCATTAAGGAGGATCTTTAGTCATCTTATCAGTAACAACACTATAAGTTGTTGTCTGTGGCGTGATGAAGTATTACTATGCCTTTCCTAGTATTGTAGGTGTTTCAGCACTGAAGGTTCTTTTCTTTGATAGTCATTGACTATATTAGAACTTTATTTGGGTTCGGGACTAGGATAAGCTTGGAAGCTGGTAGAGGTAGAACATGAAGGAATCGGGTTGAAACGACCCTTCTTTAGATCTTCCTTGCTTGCACATATTTATTAAGCATGATTTTGAGGGTTTTTAGTTATTTTGTGTGAACTCATTTCCTCTGGCTGAGACTTGGACCCCTTTTCCTGAAAGGGTTATTCAATATGGAAGAGGAAAATAAAAGAAAAAGAAAAATTGGTCAAATCAAATCATTTTATCAAGACCAATTTGTCAATCAGTTCACTTCAGTTTCACAGTTTTATATATGAAGTTTAATGAAATAAAGACATCCTTTGTAATGCAAGTGGTTGGCCTAATGGTTAAGGAGGTGTGCTCCTTGCTTTAATTACTTGGGTTCGAAACTTAGGGCATGGTGTGTTTGGGATTTTCAGTGACCTGTTTATCATCTTTCCTTTGAAATTCACTGTTTTGATTTTGAACTTTTTCAAGTTACCACCATGCTGGGACATGCAGTAAAGACTTTCAAGATTGATTTGAACAGGGGCAGAACCAGAAAATTTCAATTGGGGGTGATACATATACACTTACTCACATAAATAATGTAAAATCCTTGAAGAGAGTGCAAATTTTATCTATTTAAGGGGGCTTGCTTAAATAATTTCACATAATAATTAAAGAAACAAAATTTTGTTTGGGGGGCGGCCTTAATGTTAAGGTAGGTCCACCCTGGATTTGAAGAAAAGATACTTAGTTCTTTAACACTCTTTATTCTTTAATATAAATTGCTATGACATATTCACAGGTCTGTAATTCTCATTTATTGATCTAGTACTTATTTACGGCAAATGAACTTGTAGAAAATGAAATAATTTGGACCATGAAGGACATGAGTGTGCATGTAACATTTTGAAGCATTGTTATTCTGTTTTGAAAAGAATGTGATTATTTAGTTGTAAAATTTGGTTACATCCTTTATGATTCATAAAATATTTTGTTATGATAATTTTTTCTTTTAAAAATTTATTCTGGGATATGGTTCTTGTATTTATTCAGAGTGAAGCTTTCTTTAGCTAACTTCTGTTCTTGTTTTCTGTGAGGTTCAATTTCTTTGCTTCTTCTTATCATACGGTGACTTTTTCTTGACTTTCTTTTGCACTGAATTAGGTATCTAACCAAGGGCCCAAAACCAGGGCCTCTGTAGCTGGAGTTACATCAATAAATTTAGCCGAATACGTGCCTGCAGCTGTGGATAAAGAGACTGAAATTGTAGTTCCTTTGAATGTACCTGGCACCAATGATACTAATCTCTCACTTTTTGTAAGTTCATTTTTGTTCCTTCCTTTTCTTTTCATGTCATTAAATTACCTTTGAGAATGATTTAAATATTTTAACGATTTCTGATGGTTTTTTGCCTAACTGGATTAGATACACAACTCACTCCCTTCATCCAAAAAGAGAAATTATGTATGGGAAAATTTTTATTTTGCCTTTTGTGGGGTTTCACTCTTTTTCAAACTTCATATGTGTTTCAGTTATCTCTTAGTTTACTGAAACTGGAGGTCCTTCAAGAATATTTGGATGCAGTGCAAAGATCAACAACGGTGTGTGTTCCTTCGTCACCCTGTTCCGCAGAAGCTCTCTCAATAGACAAAGATGAATTTTCTACACTTAAAGCAGGTCTGAGAAGAGTAAAAATCTTTACTGATTATGTATCAACTGGAAGAGCAAAGAAGGCAAGCTGCAAAGACGAAGGCAGTGATGGTAGGAGCTCCAATAGAAGCGAAGATTCTGAATACAGGTATACATCTGGCACAGATTCACTAGATGATGATGCAGCAATTGAATCAGAAGAGAATAAGGAGGATTCTTGTGTGAGACATTCGTTGAGTTATGAGACTCTGGCCTCTGTAAACTATGTAGGAGGATCACCTTATGCAAGTTCAATTTTTAATGGTGAAGATGAATGCTGGGTCTACTATAGCAGTGAAAAATCTGATTTTGGGGATGTAAATGTTGAGAATTATAATACATGTGATCAGATTGAGCATCAAATTTCAAAACGCCGGATCATTTCTTGGAGGAAGAGGAAACTGAACTTTAGATCTCCCAAGGTAAAAGGGGAGCTACTTCTGAAGAAACATTATGCAGAAGAGGGTGGAGATGATATTGATTATGATCGTAGGCAGCTGAGCTCTTCTGATGAATACACTTGTGGAGAGGTATGTATCATATGCACAGTTTGACTTTTTTGCTCCAAAATTATAGTTTTTTTCATGGTTACTTTTGTCTTCTATCTTAGAGCAACCTTTGAAGATCATTTTGAGTGTACATGTTTCCTGCAGTGCCATAAAATAGAAGAAAATACCACCACTATTCAATCATTTGTCTCTGAATTTGGGGAGAACAGTTTTACTGTAGGCAGTTGGGAGCGCAAGGAAGTCACTAGCCGAGATGGACAGAGTAAGCTCCATACCCAAGTCTTTTTTGCTTCAATTGATCAAAGGAGCGAACGTGCTGCAGGGGAGAGTGCATGTGCAGTCCTGGTTGCCATGATTGCTGATTGGCTGAAAGTGAACCAAGTTGAGATGCCCATCAAGTGTGAATTTGATAGCTTGATTAGAGATGGTTCATCAGAATGGAGAATTCTTTGTGAGAACAAGGACTATATAAAGAGGTTTCCAGATAAACACTTTGATCTTGATACTGTTCTGCAAGCCAAAATCCGTCTGTTATCTTTAGTCCCAGAAAAGTCCTTTGTTGGATTTTTTATTCCAGAGGAACTTGAGGGTGGAGGTTTTGACTTCCTTCATGGTGCAATGTCCTTTGATAGCATATGGGAAGAAATAAGCCACTCTGCATCAGAAATGCACATGGGTGGTGAGCCTTTGGTGTACATAGTAAGTTGGAATGACCATTTTTTTGTCCTAAAGGTTGAGCAAGATGCTTATTACATTATTGACACTTTGGGGGAGAGACTATATGAGGGATGCAATCAGGCTTATATCTTGAAGTTTGATGCTGGCACAAGAATTGAGAAACTGCCAAATGAAAATCAAGTGTTAGATGAGAAACCTGTTAGTCTCACAGTGCAGATAAATGATTCAGAGGAAAATGTAGTTGATGGAGCTTTCATAGTTAGCCCAAATGAAGGTAATGATAGAAGGGAGGGGATTATATGCAGAGGCAAGGAATCATGCAAAGAGTACATTAAAAGCTTCTTGGCTGCAATCCCTATAAGAGAGCTTCAGGTTGATGTCAAGAAAGGCTTGAATGCATCCATGCCACTTCATCATCGATTACAAATTGAATTCCACTACACCCAACTCAAGCAACCCATGATACAATGTTCAAACACAAGAACCAACAACAGCTGATGCATCAACAATGGCTGTGGTGTTGGCAGTTGTTTAGTGCAATTCTAGAGAGTTTTTGTAATTAGTAACTAATATTTACCCCTTTTGAGTTTGTTTTACACAAATTAGTACTAGAAACCATTTAAGTTGTTTAAGCTGAGCTGGAGATTCAGTTTCCTGAATTTTCATGGCTTTGTCTTCTAATTAATAATGTTGTTGATTATGTTAAGGACTTTGGAACTTAACACTAATTTTCATTTGTATGTAACTTGTCATTCCTTTCAATCTTCATTTTTATCTGTTTCAAGTCAGATGATAAAAGTTTACAGGACAAATGCTGTTTATCCCCATTACTTAACTAACAATTGTGTATTATCTCAGTTGTCTTCATCTAATATTTACTGGAAAAAGATTAAATGGCATAATACCACTGAAGCACCAAGCAAGTTTGGGGAAAGGTACGCGTGGAGATGAGAAAAAGCGTGTATATATATTTTTGGGTAAAATTTAAAAAACTCCCTCTAACTATACTTAAGGTGTGAGTTATCCCTTGAGTTTAAAAAAGGTGCCACCCCCTTATAGTTTACACATTATGCTAATAACACATTTAATCATCCTTTACACATTGTGCTAATAACACACACACCCCCTTGAGGGCAATGACTTCATCGAAACACAATAAATGCGAGCAGAGTTACAAGGGTCTACAGTGGACTCCTAAGAAGAAAAGATATCGGAACCGGGTATGTACTCGAGAAACTTCCGAATGGAATGCAAAGTATATATATAATATATATACATATATTTGTAAGGTGAAATGTTAGTAACACCCGTACTTTAAGATTTTTTTTTTAATATTTATTTTATTATTAGTATAAAAATAAGTGTTATTAGTATTTTATTTTTAATAATTCTTTCAAGTATTGTTAATAAAATAAATATTAAAAAAAGTGTCTAAAAGAATATATTGTTATAATTTCTTATTTCTTATTTGTATGAAGCAAAATAAAAGCAGAGCATAGGAAGCAATGCCTCCCGTTGGCTTTGCCATTGAAACCAGAAACCCCAATGGATGAAGGACAAAAATGAAGAGGGTATGGTGTTGGTCGGTTTTAGGAAGAGGGCATTGGCTTTTTGGTGAGAGGAAGTTACCGATTTTTGGTAGGAAAGAACGTCGAGGTTTTAATGGTAGAACAATCAGCGTCAAATAGCCAAAGATTGCAGACAAAGTGTGTTTTGTGTATCTCGTACGCGTACGCTGATAATCATTTAAATGAATGGTTAACTGTGTGGGTTATTGGCACAATGTGTAAACTTTATGGAGTATTTCACACCTTTTAGGAATTTAGGGGATAACTCACACCTGGAGTATTTTTGAAGGGGGTATTTTGAATTTTACCCTATAATTTTCAGTGCAGACATGCCTTCATTGTTCACTATACCTAACATGGCTTCATTGTTCATTATACCTAATATAATATTTTCCAATATGTATAAATAATGAGTCTAATTAGTAGTTTTTGAACTTTTGATGAATTTTGTTTTATAAATTGACAAGTGATGTAAAATTAAAATAAAATGAAAATGGGCTGTTTACTCGGATAAATTGGCATAAAAAAAGTTAGATACACATTTGTTTACATGATAAAATCATAATGAAAATATGCATAAAATGAAGTGAGACTAAATATGATCAAATAATGAAAATTATGCATATATAAAGTAATGTGAGTAAAAATATGTGTGGTTAAAATTATTCAGTTGGCATTGTGTCTTTATGCAAAAGGCATCGCTATTGACACAAAAGCCTAAACAAATGGGTCTAAAGTAATTATCGAAATCATTTGAGTTCTATTATTTAAACATGATAACATCTATATGGTACTTTACTTACATCTACATATGATATATCTATTTCAACTTTGTATATAGTATACAATAATATTCGGTCACACTCTAATCAAAATATAATATCCACTCAAGTATTGTCTTTTAGATGTACAAATTTCATTTTCTAAAATATTTTTAGAGAATAAAAACAAGAAAAGAACAAATTGAAATCGTGGCATATACTTCACTAGTTAGAGAAAGGAATGATTAATTGTTAATTATTACTATTTTAATCTCATGTTAATAGGCTAATTGTCTTAATTAATACTAACTATATGATAATTTTGGAATAGTGTTTTCCTTCAAACAACTGTGGAATCACTGAAAAACATACATCTCATGATGACATGGTGGACTTGTGACGGAAAAACCTGCATTGGAGGAGAAAAACAAACCTTGTGGATGATATTTAGCCCACGTTGGGGTGCATGGAGAAGTTTACAAAACTGGTCCTGTAGATGTTGAAAGGGGTCTATTAATAGAGAAGACAAGATTCTTCTATATTCCTATAACACTACACTACTTTAGCTAAACAGTGACACATAGAATTTTAAAATCATACATACAATTAAATTAAATTAAATTTAGATGATTATAAATTTTTTTAAAGTAATATTTTAAAAGTAATTAAAAAATTTCAGTGTATAAAAATTAAACTCTAAGAAGAAGAAGAAGACTAAAACCCTATTTTGACCCTTGACATTTGCTTTCATTCTCAATTTAATCTTTGACATTTTATTATTTTTACTTTAATCCATAACATTTATAAACTTAATTTAATTTAGTCTCTTTATCTATATATTCATTATCTAATAAATGGAAAAGTTGATGTATCATAATTATAAATGATGTAATACTATTATTTGCTAACGTGACAATTGATAGAAGATGACTGGATGAATATATCTAAAATTAAATTATCTTCTTATTCACTTATCATTTGAAAATAATAATAAAAACTTATCTAACGTCTCAAATGGCAAATGAAGGATGAAACAATGCCATTTTAGATGTATTTATCATCTAATTATTTTATGACTCTTTTTATTTCATGTGAAGAGTATTTCTAACTTTTTGTATCTATCATGTAATTTAGGACATTAATGATGTTTTGTGTACTAAGTAATATGCATAATGATAGGTGGTGAGTTTGCAAAAAAAAAATAGAAAGATAGGTGGTGAGTTTGAAATCATTACATTGAGAATGGAATATTTTATAAATGATATAATTATATATCCTAATTTTAGATACCACTGATAATATAATAATTATATATCTTAATTTTGGATACTGTTTTGAAAGGGTTGTCCCTTCCTATGTTTACAAAAGTTTACATATTTAAATTTTGAACAAGTGTCATTTTCTGGAAACAATTTAGGTTATGTTTATTATTGAAGTGTATTTTCACCTTTAAATCATTAAGTATAATAGTAAGTATCACGTACATTGTATGAATTTTAAATTTAAATAAAATTTAAATAAATATAGATTAAAGGAGAAAATATTTAAAATTATAAAAAATATGTATAAATAATTTATTTATGTAGAATCTAAAAAATATTGATTACAAGAAAAAAAATTAAAATTATAAAGGAAATGTTTAAAAGAAAATGTTGAGGATCACATTATCAAATTTACCCTCTGATGTTTTCACTTATCACTCCCATTGATTTGACATAACACAAGGAAAAAAGTGAATTAGAGAAAATATCCTCTTGATTAGGAAAAAACAATTTGACTAATTAATGTTAAAGGGCCGGCTATCTTGGGCCTCACATGACTCACATCACAATAGCGGAAAATAGCTAGGCAGCAACCAGAGGATTTCAGACAAAAATCGAGAACCTAAGCTCTGAATAATATGTTATGAACAGAGAAAAAAACAAGTAGAGAGGGGTTTTTTTATTACGTTAATTTCATGTGTAATAGCCTTTACACCTATTTATAGTCCTAGGACTGTATGGTAGTATAAGTGCAGTACAAAGTATAAAATATACAAATATAATATAATTTAACAGAATTCCTAAATTAATTGTGTATCCCTAAATTAATTACATAGATATATTAAAAATACGCTAACAATATTCAAGAGAAATATTTTGAATCTGTCAAAATTATGGAATGTGTTGGAACTTTTGATTTTGGTTTAAGTAGTCTTTCATTGCAAATAGTCCTATCCATTTTTGGAAACCGAAGGAAGCATAATGCTAATAAGACGGCTACAATGCATCATGTGGTTCACCTATATGTCAGCTAATTAGGTTGGTACCTTTGCACTAGGCATTCTCTCTAGAGAAAGCAAAAACAAAGTTCAGTCATCAAAATCCTAATTTCACATTTTTTTTATTACTAGTTATTTTAATTTTTTGATTCATAATATTTTAATTATAAATTGATCTTTCATTAGTTATAAAATAAGATAATTAATTATACTTTAATAAGTACAGCGGTGGAGATTGGCAATGTTGACGGGAGACCATGACAACTTCAACTGGAAGTATAGCGACGACAACGAGCGAGAGTACATATGAATTATTTGGATTTATCTTAATAAGTATGGCAGTGAAGAATGGTAGGAAACAACGAGGCAAAGCAAAGAACAATGTGAGAACAACTACATGATGGCAAGCACACACACACACAATCCATGGATGTATTCATTGGAGTTAGGCAAAAAATATGTATCAAACTATCCACCGAGCACATATACAAGAGATGCTAAGTTGAAAGCAAATATAAGAACATCCCTGTAGCAATAATGTTAGTGGTGTTAGGTAAAAATAAAAATAATATAGCTGTCTACCATGTGTATGAATGATCTAGTCTACACTATACTTAAAATCATGCGTTGCATAGATTGAATGCACTCACTAGCCTCAAGGCATTTTGACACAGTATTGATCTTTGTTATTTTAAGCATAAGAACTTATTAACTTAATACCACTCAACATGAAATCAAGTGTCTAAACCATATTTGGGAGTTTAAATATGAAGAGAGACAGGTTATCACATATGACATAACAAATTAAATTACAATTCGCTTAACTAAATAGAATTGGAAAAAAGAATAGAAACTTACTGTCCAAAATGAAGGATCATCTTGACAAAGCCAACCAAAGGAACGATGTCCT
Source organism: Ormosia emarginata (assembly GCA_029884605.1). Taxonomy (NCBI): domain Eukaryota; kingdom Viridiplantae; phylum Streptophyta; class Magnoliopsida; order Fabales; family Fabaceae; genus Ormosia; species Ormosia emarginata. The sequence continues at coordinate 20,749,465 of JAQQTP010000071.1, read as the reverse complement.
CCAAAATCTGGTCTTCCCATTCAACCCATCTCTCGTGTTCAGTATCGTCGTTCCCCTGAGGAACAAGGGGCTTCCTAAACAAATTATCGCTGCCAGCAGAAGCTGCTTTGAGGGCAGAGAGATGAGGATGAGGGTGAAGTAAAGACGGGTTACAGTAGAAAAGGAAAGATAGAATGACCGGCACCGGAGAGGAGTGGAAAGAGGTAGGGTTTTTGAGGAGGTGGAGGAGTATAAAAGATAATTTGAATTTGGAATTTAAAAGAAAAAAAGATTAAGAATGACGTGTTATTGGAGAGTAATTTAAGAAATTAAGTCATTTTTAAGATATTGTACTCCAATTTGTTATATAAGGTTGGATATAATTTTTTTTTGTCAACTTTTATCATTTTTTACTTAATTCCACATTTTTTATTACTTATTATTTTAATTTTTTGATTCATAATATTTTAATTATAAATTTATCTTTCATTATTTATTAACTAAGATAATTAATTATAGTACTTTATAATTACAAAGGTGGAGTATGATAATGTCGATGTGAGCATGACGACTTCAACAGAAGTATAACAATAACAACGAGTGAGAGTACAGCAAGGGAGTACGACAGTAAAAAATGGCAAAAAATAGCTAGGCATAAACTAAAGGATTTTAAACAAGAACAGAGATCCTAAGCTCTAAATACCATGCTATGAACAAAGAGAAAATAAAAGAGAAGACAGAAATAATTTTTTATATTATCTAAATTTCATATGTACAATAGCTTTTACATTTATTTATACTCTTCTAAGAACTGTATGGTAGTGCAGTATAAAAAGTACAAATAAATTATAATCTAATAGAATCCCTAAATGAATTACACAGATATACTAAAAATATGCTAACAATTAATATTCAAGGGAAATAAGGCTAAATGAGATCATTCTAGATCTCTCAAAATTATGAAATGTGTTGTAACTTTCGATTTTGGTTTCAAGTAGTCTCTTATTGCAAATAGTCCTATCCATTTTTGGAAACCGAAGGAAGCACACTGCTAATAGAAGATACAATGCATCATCTGGTTCGCTTATATGTCGGCTATTTGGGTTGCTACCTTTATGCTGGGCATTCTCTCTAAAAAAAGCTAAAGCAAAGTTCAGTCATCAGAACCCAAATTCCTCATTTTTTTATTACTCACTATTTTTATTTTTTAATTCATAATATTTTAATTATAAATTGATCTTTCATTAGTTATGAAATAAGATAATTAATTATAGTCATCTATAATTAAGGCTGTAGAGTACAATAGTGTTAATGGAGGTACGGTGACAACAACGAGCTAGAGTACAACGGTGGAGTATGAAATGATAGAAAATAGCTACACAGTAATCAGAGGACTTGGATTTTATTAAATTTTTTCATATATTTTAAATAAAAACTAATTAATTTTATGTTTTGAAGTTGATGAGTGAGGGCTTGAAATTTGAGATAATTAGTGCACTTAATCTTCTCCCCGACGTGATGAAAAAACAGAGCATTTAATAACCACTACAGGCCATGAAGTGTTCCAGTTGTTGATGATCACATTATCAAATTGTCAATTTTACGCTATGATGTTTTCACTTATCACTCCCATTGATTTGATATAACACAATGGAAGAAGTGAATTAGAAAATATCCTCTTAATTAGTTAAAAACAATTTGACTAATTAATGTTAAAGGACAAGCTATCTTGGGCCTCACGTGACTCACATCACAATAGCAGAAAATAGCTAGGCAACAACCAAAGAATTTTAGGCAAAGATCGGGAACTTAAGCTCTGAATAATATGTTATGAAAAGAGAAAAAACAAATAGAGAGATTGAAAGGGGTTTTTTTTGTATTATCTGAATTTCATGTGCAATAGCCTTTACACTTATTTATAGTCCTATGATTGTATGGTAGTACAAGTGTTGTACAAAATGTACAAATAAAATATAATCTAATTGAATCCCTAAATTAATTCTGTATCCCTAAATTAATTACATAGATATATTAAAAATACGCTAACAATATTCAAGAGAAATATTTTGAATCTATCAAAATTATGGAATGTGTTGGAACTTCTGATTTTGGTTTAAGTAGTCTCTCCTTGCAAATAGTCCTATCCATTTTTGGAAGGCGAAGGAAGCACAACGTTAATAGATGACTACAATGCATCATATGGTTCTAAATACCATGTTATGAACAGACAAAAAATAAAGGGAGAGACTGAAAGATGATTTTTGTATTATCTAAATTTCATATGTATACTAGCCTTTACACCTATTTATACTTCTAAAACTGTATGATAGTATAAGTGTAGTACAAAATGTATAAATAAAATATAATCTAACAGAATCCCTAAATTAATTGTGTATCATTAAATAATTACACACATATACTAAAATACGCTAACAATTAATATTCAAGAGAAATAAGGCTGAATGTGATCAGTCGGGATCTCTCAGAATATGGAATGTGTTGGAACTTCCGATTCTATTTTTAAGTAATCTCTCCTTGCAAATAGTCCTATCCTTTTTTGGAGACCAAAGGAAGCACAATGCTAATAAATGGCTACAATGCATCATCTGGTTCGCCTTATGTCAGCTAATTGAGTTGCTACCTTTGCACTGGACATTCTCTCCAAAGAAAGCAAAAACAAAGTTCAGTCATCAGAACTCAACTTCATTATGGCGAGTTGGCCACCCTTCCTTCTTTTGCATCTCGGTGGCCCTGACACAATCACTACCTATTCACTTGAGGATAATGAATTATTGCTACGACACATGCTTGAGCTATTCTAGCAGTTAGCTGTAGCAACTTATGTCAATAAGATGGACTAGTTGCTCCCTAAATTTTGTTGTTACCCTTCCGATGATGGTGGTAGGAACAATTAAATATGGTGAGAGAATTTGGGCATCGTGGTCGGCCAGCAGCAAAAAATTCACAAAATCTGTTCTACCTCCTCCAGACCCAAGACTATGAAATATTCATGGATGAGTATGGTGTAAGAAAAGCTGAAGAGTATAAAGTTTCCTTGGGGAAAGTGGTTGAAACTACTGCCGTAATATTGAGTCATTCTCAAGGGTCAATAGAAAATGATTGCATTCTAGGTGCTTCCACTTTACATGATGGTGTTTATTTCTTCCAGATTTTCAAGTGCCTGTTTGCTCCTTAGTTTCCAAGAACACATAACCAACTGATAACCAAGCCAAAGGCATGGTTATATGCTTACTAATTCTAGTATAATTCCCTTGATTTTACCCTTTTTACTGCTCATTGCCCTGATAAATTGCAAAAATTGATTGTGAGATTGTGATTTAACTTAGTTAATCAAAAATATGGTGAATTCTCATTCTTTTACTGTGTCTTTGCAGGAAAACACCGAAGAAGAACGGATTTGAAGTCTCCAAGGAAGACTATAAGCAATTCTGCTGATCACAGGGCGCCCAGGCGCTACAGAAGGAGCGCCTAAGCGCCCTTGAAGACTTCAGAGGAAATCCACTGGGCAAACAGCGCCTAGGCGCTCAAGACGAGCGCCTAGGCGCCCGTGAATCATGAAGAGGATGCGTGTTTGGACATATAGCGCCTGGGCGCTACACAGACGCCAGCGCCTGGCGCTCAAGACGAAATATAAGTTAAATTTTGCTTGACCTAATTGAGGGGGTGCGCGGAGAATAGGAAGGAGGAGCACGGATCATTGCTATTCTGGGCATTCGAGGTGTTCGAAGGGAAGAAAACGTGGAAACGAATCGATCTTCACCTACCTATGGAGTTTTCCCTTTTCTCTTCTCTTATTTCGCTTTTTACAATAGTTGTCATGTGTAGCTAAATTTCCCTTTGTTGGGATTGAGTGGATTTTGATGGATTTTGCTTGTAATTGACTTGGGATTTGGTATGCTTAATGGATTCTTCTATTTTGAGTTTATAATCTTTGTTCTTAAAGCTTTATAAGGTTTGATAATCCTTAGAATTCTTTTTGGGTTTATGCATTGGATGGAAATTTGATGTGTGAATTTCGTTTAAGATTATAAACCTTGTGTTTCATCATGCTAGGAATAGTAGATGAAGGCTTGTTATCTTGTTGAATTCTCAATCTTAATGCTTTGTCCCTATTAGAATCACCTAAGGAATTAGGGGTTTTGATTAGGATTTAAGGTTCTTGTACCTAAGGAATTAGGACTTGGATATTTAGGTGAATTCGATAACAAAATAGAAGTAAAAATTTGTTCTAATCCCAATTTAATCTGCAAAGAAATGAAATCAAATAAAACTTGATCCCAACTCCTTCATTAATTGGTTATCTTTCATATTGCATACTAAGTGTTTGTTGAATTGCCTCATATATAAAAAAAAAAAAAAATCCAAAAACATTGTCTCTGCATAAATTTATGTGTTTTTCTTGTTTTGCTACTAGAGCTCACTTTGATCCAAATCTCGGTTTAAATAGTAGCTAACTTCGTGAATCGGTACTTGACCATCGATCCCCGAGAACGATATCCTGGTTTCTCACCGTTTTTATTACTTGACGATCCCAGACACTTGCCGTGGTCTCATCAAGTTTTTGGCGCCGTTCTTGGGATCGATTTTACCAATATCGGTAATATCGAAGGCACCACTAGTTTAAACATTTTTCTTTTGTTTATTGATTGTAGTTTTTAATTTCTTTAGTTTACTTATTTCATTGAGTTATTTTTGCTCGATATTGTGTGTTAAGTGTATGCGAGGTACCATTCATCCGACAACCTTCTCTTTGACTCTGAAATTGAAAAGACCGCAAAAGCCTTGAGGAAGCAAACTAGAGAAAGAAGAAGGAATTTGCGTGACATTCAAACAGCTTTTTGAAGACATAGCAGATAATGGAGAGAATGTAGATCCTCCACCACCACAACCACCGTTAGGACTCTCATGGATTACTCTATTCCTAACATGGATGGGTGTGGAGCGAGCATAACGAGACCGCCGATTCGAGGCAAATAATTTTGAATTGAAGCCACCCTTCTTCATTTGGTTCAAGCACAATCAATTTGGAGGACTTGACAATGAAGATCCACATGCACATATACAAGGGTTCCTTCAAATTTGTGATACTTGTGAAGTGAAGAACCAGGGGTGAGTGAGGATGCTATTCGCTTGAGATTGTTCCCTTTCTCCGTGAGGACGAGCTAAGAACTGGTTGGATTCATTGGCTCGGGAAGCATTACCACATGGGTGTCTTAGTCCGAGAAATTCCTCACTAGATACTTTCCTCCTTCCAAAGCTGCAAAGTTGAGAAGCGAGATCACTTCATTCAGACAACTTGATGGGGAATCTCTAAGTGAAGCGTGGGAGAGATACAATGAAATACTGAGGAAGTGCCCGCATCACTGTTTTGACTTTTGGATTCAAGTCCAGAGTTTCTATAATGGCATGCTACCTCAAACTAGAGCCATGGTTGATGCTGCAGCTGGTGGGGCATTGAATTATAAAACCCCAGAGGAGGCATGGGAGTTGTTTGAAATGATGGCCAATAACGATTACCAGCGAGCTGGAGAAAGAGCTGTAACGAAGAAAGGGTATTTGGAGATTGATTCTATGAATGCATTGTTGGCTCAAAACAAAATTTTGACTCAACAACTTGAGAATCTCACCAAAAAGGTCGACACCCTTAGTGTGAATGCGGTGAACAATGCCCCTATGGCTTGTGACTTCTGTGGAGGTGAACATGGGAGTGTGGATTGTCCAGGAAACATGTTTGGACCTCCAGCTCAAGAACAAGTGAACTTCATGAACAACCCTCCAAGACAATAGAATAATCCTTACTCCAACACGTACAACCCAGGGTGGAGGAATCACCCTAATTTTTCATGGAGTAATCAAGGAAATCAAGCTCAACCGAGACAATAGATGGGATATCAAGGACACTCTCAACAGTCGTATCAAGGTCCTTCATCATCCCAACCTCAGTCTAATGAGATGAAGGCTTCATGGGAGTTAGCCTTAGAGAAATTGGCTACACAAACTTCGTCCTTTGTTAAAACCACCACCGATTTTATGGAGGAGACAAGAGCGGGATTTAGAAATCGGGATTCTCGCAATCCGTAATCTAGAGACCCAGTGGGGCCAGCTCGCAAAACAACTTGCAGAGAGACCTCCAGGTTCATTGCCAAGCGACACAATCCCAAACCCTAGAGGAAATGAACATGTGAAAGCTATAACAACTAGGAGTGGGAAGGTTATTGAACCACAATCAGGAAAGGAGAAGATCAGTGAAGGAAAAGTTGAGAAACTTGGTGAAGAAGTGCCTCATGAAGAAGTTGAAGTATCTCAAGATCCTTTGCCCAATGACTCTAATGAAAAGGAGTCACAAAAAGAGCAAACAGTGAAGATTCCACCGCCAATTATTAAGTTGCCCTTTCCTCAACGACTCAAGAAGGAGAATGATAAAAAACAGTTTGGGAAGTTTCTGGAGGTCTTTAACAAGCTACAAATCAATATACCGTTTGCTGAAGCTCTGGAACAAATGCCCTCATATGTGAAATTCATGAAGGAGATGTTGTCTAAGAAGAGAAGGATTGGACACGAAGAGACCATTATGCTTACGGAGGAATGCAGTGCAATCCTTCAAAAGAAGCTTCCTCCTAAGCTTAAGGATCCTGGAAGCTTCTCAATTCCATGCACTATTGGGGATAGAACATTTGGAAAAGCTTTATGTGATCTTGGTGCAAGCATTAGTCTCATGCCTTTGTCTATCTTCAAGCAATTGGGGATCGGCCAAATAAAGCCCACCATGGTAACTCTTCAATTTGCGGATAGGTCTATGAAGCATCCTCATGGAGTTATTGAAGACGTATTAGTGAAAGTTGACAAGTTCATCTTCCCGGTGGACTTCGTTGTTCTTGACATGGAAGAAGATAGAGACATTCCTTTGATTTTGGGGCGGCCGTTCCTTGCAACTGGTAGAGCTCTCATTGATGTGGCGGATGGGACTTTAACATTAAAGGTCCAAGAGGAAGCCATCACTTTTAATGTCTTTGAAGCTATGAAGCACCCGGGAGATCGAGAAGCATGCTTTAGCATTGACGTATGTGACTCCTGTACCTCCAATTCTTATAGGGAAGGCAGCCTCTCTTCACTTCTTAAAAAAGTGCTTGTTGAATCAAAAGTGAAAGCTGATGATGATGATGATCTGACAGTTAGAGAAATACTTAACTTGTTGGAAAACTCATCCCCCGATCCTAAAGATGAACAACAAGAATGGGAGGAATTGGTGAGAGGAGAAGATGAAACCCAACAAAAAAAAGATGAAGTGCCAAAGGTTGAGCTCAAACCACTACCCACACACTTAAAATATTCCTTTCTTGGTGAGCACAATTCTTACCCTATCATCATCAATGCTTGAATTGAGCCAAATGGAAGAAGAAAAATTGTTGAAGGTGTTACGGGATCATAAGAGAGCCATCGGATGGTCGATCGGTGATTTGAAAGGAATAAGTCCTTCTTTATGCATGCACAAAATTCTCATGGAAGAAAATCATAAAACAGTGAGTGCAGCCACAAAGGAGGCTTAATCCGGTCATGAAAGAAGTGGTTCGTAAGGAGGTCTTCAAGCTTCTTGATGCTGGGCTTATCTACCCCATCTCAGACAGCCCTTGGGTTAGTCCCATCCAGGTTGTGCCTAAAAAGGGTGGGACAACAGTGGTTATGAATGAAAACAATGAATTGATACCCACTCGGACGGTTACGGGATGGAGGGTATGCATTGACTACCGAAGGTTGAATGATGCAACAAGGAAGGATCATTTTCCACTTCCTTTTATTGATCAGATGTTAGAGCGGTTGGCCGGGCATGAATACTATTGCTTTTTGGATGGATATTCCGGCTATAACCAGATTTGTGGGCTCCAGAGGATCAGGAGAAAACAAGCATTTACATGCCCTTATGGAGTGTTTGCTTACAGAAGAATGCCCTTCGGACTTTGCAACGCACCAGCCACATTCCAAAGGTGTATGATGTCCATCTTCTCTGATATGATTGAAAAACATATCGAAGTATTCATGGATGATTTCTCTGTATTTGGTTCTTCATTTGATATATGCTTGCATAACCTGTCTTTAGTTTTAAAAAGATGTGAAGAAACAAACTTGGTTTTAAACTGGGAAAAATGCCATTTCATGGTGAGAGAGGGAATTGTTTTAGGGCACCGCATCTCTAACCAAGGGATTGCAGTTGATCGTGCCAAAGTTGAAGTTATTGAAAAACTTCCCCCTCCCACTAATGTAAAAGGCATTCGTAGTTTTTTGGGGCATGCTGGCTTTTATAGGAGATTCATAAAAGATTTTTCGAAAATTGCTAAACCTCTCAGTGATCTCCTAGTAAAAGATGCTCCATTCGATTTTAATGAGACATGCATGTTAGCTTTTAACACTTTGAAGCATAAACTGACCACTGCACCAATTGTAATTGCACCTGATTGGAGTCTGCCATTTGAAATTATGTGTGATGCAAGCGACACTGCTGTAGGTGCTGTTCTAGGTCAAAGGAAAGATAAGTTGCTGCATGTGATTTATTATGCGAGTCATGTCTTAAATGCTGCACAACTTAATTATGCTACTACAGAAAAAGAATTATTAGCTATTGTTTATGCATTTGACAAGTTTCGTTCTTACTTGGTGGGTTCCAAAGTGATTGTGTATACAGATCATGCAGCTGTCCGGTACCTTTTCGCCAAGCAAGATTCGAAACCAAGGCTTATCCGATGGATTCTATTGCTGCAAGAGTTCGATCTGGAGATAAAAGATAAGAAGGGAACTGAGAATTCAGTGGCTGACCATTTATCTCGGTTGGAAAGTGCAGATGAAAATGAGGAGAAAAGACCAATCAATGATCAGTTTTCTGATGAGCAGTTATTGACTGTGGTGAGCTTACCATGGTATGCCGATATAGCAAACTACAAGGTTGGCAAAGTGATTCCTGTGGATTTTAATTCACAACAGCGGAAAAGGTTCTTCCATGAAGCCAAGTTCTATGTGTGGGACGAACCATTTCTGTACAAGAGAGGTGTTGATGGTCTGTTGAGAAGATGTGTGCCTGAAGAAGAGCAAGAACAAATTCTGTGGCATTGTCACAATTCTGGGTATGGTGGACATTTTAGTGGAGATAGGACAGCAGCTAAGGTCCTACAATCGGGGTTATTTTGGCCATCACTTTTCAAGGATGCGTTTGCATATGTCAAGAGGTGTGATAGGTGCCAAAGAACCGGAAATATCTCAAAGAGGAATGAGATGCCCCAAAATCCCATCTTAGAAGTTGAAGTATTTGATGTTTGGGGTATCGACTTCATGGGCCCTTTTCCTTCTTCATATTCTAAGGTATACATCTTGGTGGCTGTGGATTATGTTTCAAAATGGGTGGAAGCCGCATGTTGTCCCGGACCAATGATGCCAATGTTGTGATTGGGTTCGTGAAGAAGCAAATTTTCTCAAGGTTTGGGGTGCCCCGGGCCCTAATAAGTGATGAGGGTACCCATTTCTGCAACAGGAAGCTTGAAACTTTACTGAGAAAATATAATGTTCATCATAGAATTGCTACTCCCTATCACCCTCAAGCAAGCGGTCAAGTTGAAGTGTCCAACCGACAATTGAAGCTAATCCTGGAGAAAATAGTAAATTCTTCTAGGAAGGACTGGGCAATGAAGCTAGATGATGCTCTCTGGGCATATAGAACCGCCTTCAAGACTCCAATTGGCATGTCTCCATTCCAATTGGTTTATGGCAAGGCATGCCATTTACCTCTTGAATTGGAGCATAGGGCACTGTGGGCAACAAAGTTCTTGAACTTTGATTTGACAAAAGCGGAGAGTCAAGGATATTGCCAGCTTCATGAACTTGAAGAATTCGGAACTCGACCTATGAGAATGCCAAAATTTACAAGGAGAATACCAAGAAATGGCATGACAAAAGGATCGTTCACAAAGAATTCCGAAAGGCCAACTAGTACTCCTATTCAATTCAAGATTGAGGTTGTTTCCAGGAAAGCTCAAGTCTAGATGGTCTGGCCCGTTTGAGATCAAGCAAGTATTTCCTAATGGTGTGGTGGAGGTGAAAGACTTGAATTCAGATAGAAGCTTCAAGGTGAATGGGCAAAGGCTCAAACCCTACTTTGGGGGAGATTTTGAGCGAAGAAGGGAGTCCATCAATTTGATCTCCGTGTGAAACAGTAACGTCGAGCTAATGACGTAAAACAAGCGCTTCTTGGGAGGCAACCCAAGTTGATTTTGTTTTTCTTTCGTTGTTGTTATGTTCGTTTCTCTGTTTTGATTAATTGATGTGAGTTGAAGGTGGTTTTCATTTGTTTGTCCTGATTAATAATGGTTGAACTAGTTTAGAGTGGTGAGAGAGAGAAGAGGATTGTGGTTTGGGAGGATTTTCATGAGAATTAGGGAGCAGAAGCCAGTCTGCAGAGGTTTGAATGTTCAACAATAGCGCCCAGGCGCTATTGTATGTAGCGCCTAGGCGCTAATGGTAACAAGAGGTGTTTCTCACTGGAGGTATAGCGCCTAGGCGCTATACTTATAGCGCCTAGGCGCTAACATCACATATCCCCTGGTACTTAAGCGCCCAGGCGCTTATATCTTAGCGCCTAGGCGCTGTTGGCATATCTCCCCTGGAATCTGAGCGTCTAGACGCTGTGATTTCAGCGTCCAGACGCTGTAATAAAAAAAAAAATAAAAAAAAAAATAAAAATAAAAAAAATATAAAAAATAAAAAAAAAAATAAATAGAAAGGGCACCAGCGCCTAGGCGCTACGGACTAAGCGCCTGGCGCTCATCTCGTGTTCTGCGTTTTAAGACGCGTAACCGTTCCCCCTTTCTCCATTACCTCTCGCAACCTCTCCTCTCCTCTCCTCACTACCGTGCCCTAGCCCCCCGCATGTCTCTCTCTCTCTCTAATTGCATTACATTCTAACCTCCCTCTCCACTACCTCCACCGTACCCTACCCCATTCTTCCCTTTTCCCTTCTTTTCTCCACAAACCGTAAATCCCTTTTCGCAAGTGCATCCATCCTGTTCTTTTTGCATTCCTTGCCCAGGTGAGTGTTCTTTTAATTTTTATTCTCATTTTTTTTATTTGGTTTTGTGTACATGTTGATTTGTATGTGAAGGCATGGGTTGATTATCCCACGCACCATTTTCTCTTCCATTTTATGACTATGGGTTAGGGATTTCCCAATGCTTGCATGTACCTATTTTCATTGTGGAAATGCTTAACACATTGCCTGTGTATGAAGGACTTTGTTGATAACTTTGGGTATTTTGGGTGAATTTTGGAATTTTTGAGTAATTCTTAGGGTTCATCAGGCTATTTTTGCGTGATTTGTGGTAATTCTGGATATGGGTGATTTTGGGTGATTGTTGTTCATTCTGGGTTCAAGTGTATGCTCATAATTCTGAGTAATTTTTGGTCTTAATGCAAAATGCCTGTTGTGATTGCAAAATTTTGCATTATATGTGTACAGGTTCTCATAAATTCTGAACTCCTGAATTGTACACTAAGCTTTTCTCTGTTTTGATTACAGGATCATGGCACCCAAGCTGCAACCCACCCGAAAACGCAAGACTCAAGGAGAGAGCTCCCGCCAACAAACTGCGTTTAATGCTGATCTCTTCTTGTCGGCGGAGCATGAGAAACGCCTGAATGAATTCCTATGCAACTGGGGATTTGTCCCAGAACGAGGGATATTTTTGAACAATGGGGAGTGCGATGAAATTTTCAACCAAATCTTGAGGAGGAACTCGGTCAAAGCTCGCAAATTACCGGTCGATGGGTCTCGCTTCCATCGTCCGTGAATTTTACGCAAATGCATTTCGGTCAGAGGATGATGCCCGCAACAAATTTGAATCCTACGTCAGGGGGCGTCGCATTCTATTTGATGCCCGAACTCTGGACCGATTCTTGGAGACACCCGAAGAAGTTGGTGATTGTGGGTACACCAAGCTAAAGAAAGAAGCATTGAACCCTGACTTAGTGCTTCGAACCATCTGCAAACAGGGGGCACAGTGGGAACTGGACTCAGGCGGCTACCCGAAGTTTCTGAAGAAGTCTGATTTGCTACCCATTCCAAAAGCCTGGTGCACGTTCTCCGAAGCTGGATTCTTCCCCAACTCTCACCATCAAGAGGTGACGAGGGATCGGGCGCTCTTGATTTTTGCTATTGTGACTGGCCGATCAGTGGATGTCGGCTTGCTGATCTCCCGTAACATGCAAACGTTGGCACAAAGCAGGACCCGGCGGTCCCGTTTATGGTACCCCAGCCTCATCACCCAGTTATGTCAGGCAGCCGGGGAGATCACTGGTGATGTCTCAATCAGGCCGCTCCAGCTGTGGACGTGGCCATGATCAACCGTACTTGCAAGACGATGACCCCAACCCGTATTCCTCCAAAGGCCTAGAGCCCCTGGCAGCCGTGGCCACCTCGTCCCCGTCCAGAGACTTCATCCAGTGGAGTTGAACGTCGTCTCCAACGCCTTGAGACCTATATGGTTCAGTCGAGCCAAGCAATAGAGATGATGCTGAGGAACCTGGCGGTTCAGTTAAATGTCGATCCAGATGCCCTAGGCGGCATCCCACTTCCAGCAGAGGAGTCAGAGAGTGAAGATGGAGCTGATGCTGGTGGGGAAGACAATGAGAGCAGCGATGACTGATCTTCAAGGGGGAGTTTCTATTTTTCTTTTTCCTTTATTTGTTTTGCATTTCCAGTTTTTATTTTCTTTTTGCTTTTGTTGTTATTCATGCTGTTTGAAGTCAATACTCAAGCGCTTGGGGACAAGCACGAGAGTAAGTTTGGGGGAGTTAAGTTTAGTTAGAAAATTTAATCTTTGTTAGGATTGGACTACCCCATTTTTCCCATTTTTGCTAATCCCTTTCAAAAAAAAAAAAAAAAAAAAAAAAAAAAAAAAAAAAGATGCATGGCAGCTGTGTGATCTTGTTGTTTGCAGTTCATTAGGAATGGTTTCATACCACCCTTACATGAATCTAGTTGCTTGGCTGTTAATGGGTTTTGGTAAATAATTTGCATTCATTATCCTCGGGAATGAGTATTGAGCCTCCAACATGATTTTATTCGTGAGTGGACACGTGTGAGGCTTTACTCTCCCGCATTTGCTTGATTCTCTGATGCACTCATGATTTACACAGTATGTGATCTGAATTAAGCCATTTTGATTGCTGAGCCACCCAAAAAAAAAAAAAAAAAAAAAAAAAAAACCCATGACCACATCTTTTGCATGACCTTTGAGCTTAATGAGTCTCTTTCTTGGTTGAACCCTCCTATTTGACCTAGCCTTATGAGTGACATCCTAAGAGACTAAGTGAGCATTGGAAGTTGAAAAGAGGAGAAAATTTGAGTTAAAAAAAAAAAAAAAAAAAAGAAAAGAGGAGAATGGATTTACTGAATCGCTATCCCTTTGAGGCCGATGGGTTACTGGGTGATACTTGACAATGATCAAGTACCCCTTTGAGACCAGGTAGGTTACTGGGAAAATTCAAAAAAAAAAAAAAAGTTTGGAAGGATTGAGACTTCTGAATAGATAAATTGTTAGAAATACCAATGCTCATTTGCTCTCCAAGGTAGTTGTTTTACATGTTCATCTCTTTACCTTGTACCTTGGCACCAATGAGGTTTTGAATTTTAGCCTTCTGAGGGTTACATGGTGTGAATCATGAGCTTGCATTTTGAGAAGAAGATCAAATTCATGGGGGGTGGGCTCACAGTGTGTTGACTGAGAGAAACACAAGCCTAAACACAGGAGGGATTGAGTGAGCATTCACTTGAAATCATCTTGCATGTATTGGTTGCCAGATCCATTAACTTCCAAGTGATGATTGAGCAATGTAATGTTGGTATGACTCCAACGTCTAATTTCCAGTTGAACTTCGTTTGCACACATTGTGGGTTATAATCGTGGGAATGCTTGGTTGGTTGCCGTACCTCTGGTTTTGTTTCTTTGCCCGAGGACGTGGCAAATGTTAAGTTTGGGGGAGTTTGATAACCAAGCCAAAGGCATGGTTATATGCTTACTAATTCTAGTATAATTCCCTTGATTTTACCCTTTTTACTGCTCATTGCCCTGATAAATTGCAAAAATTGATTGTGAGATTGTGATTTAACTTAGTTAATCAAAAATATGGTGAATTCTCATTCTTTTACTGTGTCTTTGCAGGAAAACACCGAAGAAGAACGGATTTGAAGTCTCCAAGGAAGACTATAAGCAATTCTGCTGATCACAGGGGCCCAGGCGCTACAGCAAGGAGCGCCTAAGCGCCCTTGAAGACTTCAGAGGAAATCCACTGGGCAAACAGCGCCTAGGCGCTCAAGACGAAGCGCCTAGGCGCCCGTGAATCATGAAGAGGATGCGTGCTGGACATATAGCGCCTAGGCGCTACAGACGCAGCGCCTAGGCGCTCAAGACAGAATATAAGTTAAATTT